>CM030363.1:265884358-265924202 GCA_017893485.1 Hemerocallis citrina
GAACAACCACCCAGTTTTCTAGTTTAAATCGGAGGAAATCTAGGGATGCAATTACAAGGGAACATTTTTGGAGAAGAAGAAAACAACAACAACAAAATGCGTTTTTTCCAATTAATTGGGATCGGCTACATGAAACCTGATTTTTCATTCTGCTCGATTTAACGCAATATTTTCTATAAGGTCATAAGCTATTATATATTTTTCTCACTGTTTTCACCCAAATAATTTTAGGTCCCTAACTCTACCATCAATATTTATCAAATCACTCTTTCTAACGGGGCACTAGTAAGTCTATATATGACATATTCAAACCATCTGAGGTGATTCTCTCTTAATTTATCTTGGATAGGACATAGTTTCACCATGTCCCCTATATACTCGTTTCTTATTCTATCCATCTTGGTTATACCACACATCCATCTCAACATCATTATTTTGTTATACTTATTTTTTGGACATATTGTTTCTTTGTTATCAAACACTGCTCCATACATTATTTATGGTCTAACAGTTGTCCCATAAAATTTTCTCTCCAACTTCAAAGGTATACGTTTTTCATACGAAACATCACTAACACTTCTCCACTTAAGCCACCATGCTTGGATCATATGTATAACATCTTCACAAATCTCTCCATCTCTTTGTATAATCGAGCATAAATATCAGAAAGGGTCTCTCCTAGGTATCTCTTGATCATCAAGCTTCACTACTTCCTCATTGAAACTAGACTAGCATTAAGATTGACAATACTTTAATATGTGTGCCACTTATGATCCATTTGGTTTTAAATATTGTTTTCCCCTTTTGGGGAAAAATTAACAAGCCCTATAAATTTTTCTATTTAAATCAACAAAACCCCAAACATTATTTTCGCAACTTAAACTCCTTCCATTGTTAATTTTTCAATTTTTTATTAAACCTGAATTATGAAATGACCATATTGCCATTTTCTCTTATATTTATAGAGCTACCTTCTCTCATCAATTCTTCTCACTCTCTATTAGCAAACCGTAGATCTGAGCTAAATGTGGGAACGTGGGAGTAAGGAAGTGAAGGCCCAAATTTTGATGGTACTATAGTTTTTTTTCTTCTTTCCTGACTTGGTTGCAATCCTTCTCTAATCATGATTGGATAAGAGGATTGATGCGGTTTGTTTTTGGGGGGTGGCTGCACCAAGTGTGAGTTCTTTTCAATTTATATTTTTGCGGAAGCTTCGGTACGGATGGTACGCCCGACCCTCAGCCAGAGGGGACGGCTTGGGAGTAGGCGGGAGCGAGTTGGAGGTCGGATAAAAACTCGACTCGGATCTGGAGGCTCGGATCCGAAAGTCTCGTGTACCAACACTCGGCCTAGGAACACCGGTGTTGGTCCCGGTGGCAGGCCCTCCGACGATCTAGTCAGTCACTGAAGAGTAACAATAACTAGGATTTTTAGAGAGGAAAGATTGATTACCTTTTGAAGGGGCAGAAGGCCTGGTATTTATAGGCAGTGCCAACTGGGTCTGGACCCGTTTGGGGCCAGGTCTGGACCCGATTGCCCATGGGCCTGACGTGGCGGAAACCCAGTTGGTTTAGGGTTGATGTGGCGGGAACTCGGGCGGTTTAGGGCTGATGTGTCGGATTTGATGATCTGGGGTGAACGCCTTTTGAGGGGATCCTGTGGTCCAAGAGGGGCCACGTCATCTGACCCATATCAGGAGCCCCCCACTCTTGGAGGGCTGGGTGATTCAGCCGAGTAGGAGTGGTTTTTTACCTCTGTAGGAAGAGCGGGATGGTGTGTACGGCGGAGAATGGGATCCGTATCTTCCAGAAGAGGTCAGTGGGGTAGGATGAAGGGATCCCCTCCTGGAGTCACGCAGGTCGTCGAAGCTCGGCTGGCCGAGCATAGAGGGTCGGCAGACGATCCCCCTTACTGGTTGGAAAAGCAAAGGGGGGCGTCGAGACCCGTGGAAAAAGAGTTCTTCTTACTGAGCCTCTAGGGTCGGCAGGCGAGCCCCTCGCTGGTTGGGGAATAGTTTGGGGCTCGCGGTGATATCCGAGCGTCGACCCTGAAGCCGTTTGGCCGAGCAAGTAGGGGGGTTCGGAAGGCGAGCCCCCTCACTTGTTGGAAAAGCAAAGGGACGTAGGAGTCTGAAGTGAGGGTCCTTCTTACCGAGCGTCTGGGGTCATCAGCCGAGCCCTTATTGTTAGGGAGATAGTTTTGGGGCTCGCGGTGATATCCAAGCGCCGACCCTGAAGCCGTTTGGCTGAGCAAGTAGGGGGGTCGGTAGGCGAGCCTCCTCACTTGTTGGAAAAGTAAAGGGGCGCAGGAGTCTGGAGCGAGGGTCCTTCTTGCTGAGCATCTGGGGTCGTCAGACGAGCCCTCATTGTTAGGGAGATAGTTTTTGGGCTCGCGGTGTCATCCAAGCTTCGAGGTCCAAGCAGTTTGGGAGAAACTTTTTGGGCTCGCGGTGACATTCGAGCGTCGAGGTCCAAGCAGTTTGGAGAAACTTTTTGGGCTCGCGGTGACATCCGAGCATCAAGGTCCAAGCAGTTTGGGAGAAACTTTTTGGAGGAACTTGAGTGAATAATGGTGAAGTACCCGAGAAGTTAACCCTGCGTGATGAGACGCTGCGTTGGTCGACAGAGCCGAGGGTAAGAATGTATTTTTACGCACTAAGCTGATGTCATCAAGATCTTAGTGGCCGTTAGATCTTGATGATGAAGATCAGATGGCCAGACCTTTTTGCAGAATTCGAGGAGTCCCGCCTGTGCTTATAAATCCCCTCCCTCCACCTCACTTTTTTACTTTGCTTTCAACTTCTAAATAACCGAAATTTTCTAGCGCGCCGCCGACGACCGTTTTCCTTTGACCTTTGCTTACTCTGGTGAAACAGGTTAGTATTTTTGCTTTAAAATGTCACGGTCTCAGTTCGGTTCCGAGGCAAGTACTTCAGGTCGCGGTGAGGTGGAGGTTCATTCGTCTTCAATATCTTTTTCGTTGGGAGACATCCACCCGGTAAAGGAGGAGGTTCTGTCAGAATGAGGGTCGGATGGCAAGGGTGACGTAGCCTTCATTGTAGAGCCTCTACAATCCTGTAGGCCCGGTAAGAAGCATGTAGAGGAAAAGCCGGTAGAGAAGGAGCTTGTGGAGGAGGAGAATGAGCCCGGAGAAGGAGGTCGGGAAGAAGAGGAGCAGGTCGCGGAGGGTGATAATCAGGAGTCCGAGCCAGGAACCGAGAGCGGTAGTGACCATGGTGAGGTCGGAGGGGCCGCGGAGGAGGTAGAAGAAGAAGAGGCAGACCTTCCACCGTTGCCTCCCCTAGCGATCCCTTCCCCCGATAGGAAAGATCGCCCTCGAAGGAGGAATAGGAAGTGGATAAGGCCCAACAGTCCGGCCGAGAAGGATAAGTATGAGTATGGCTCCGGGTTCACGTACCCCCTTCTCTCCGGCAAGAATCCAGGATCGATCAGGATGTATCCTAACGACGTGAAGGATCTTCAGGCGTATATCTCGCTGTTGAGGGACGAGGGCCGGTCCACGATCAAGATGGACAGTGTGAAGTGTGCCCTGCCAAGGGACTGCTTGCCCATCTTGAGGGCGGCTTACTTCATTCCTCGAGAGTTCGAGCTGCTGGTGCCGAACCCAGGAATTCGCCCGACCACTGCTTCTGTATGTTCCCTGAGGACGTTTTTGTCTCGGGGTTGAGGCTTCTGTTGCACCCGTTCATCAAGAAGGTGCTGAACTGGGGGGAGCAGAGCCCTGAGTTGCTTGCAGGTGAGTGGTGGGTTGACCGATTGGTCCGAAAGCTCGGTGAGAGTCCTGGGTCGGTGGCTCCCCTGCCGCCGTCGAACAATTCAGGGTTTTGGTTCTGAAAGCCGTAAACCCCGAGTTGTTCGCGGGTGAGAGATGGGTCAACCAACGATCCGGGGCTCGGGGCGTTTTCCGAAGGCGAGTGCCCTAAATCTTTAATGGAAACTTTTGGAACGGGCGTGGTCAGAGGTTGTTGCCGAGCGTAATAGGTATGGCGTGAAAAAGCTAAGGCCTTGCTCGAGGTCGAAACTGAACCCACACGGATAGTACGAGTGTAGCCTGAGGTCATCGCCAAGTGCATAGATTGATGGATTTGAACAAACCCAAACCATGCTCGAGGTCGATGCCGAGCCCCCATACCTTAGAGAAGCCAGTAATGGGCGTAGCTGAAGGTTGTCGCCGAGCGTAAAGATCGCGTGGCTTTGAAGAAAGCCAAGGCCTTGCTCAAGGTCGATGATGAGCCCCCCACACCTGTTCTCGGATAGATAGCACAAGTGTAGCTGGCGGTCATCGCCGAGTGCATAGGTTGATGGGTCTGAACAAACCTAAACCGTGCTCGAGGCCGATGCCGAGTCCCCATACCTCAGAGAAGCCAGTGATGGGCATAGCTAAAGGTCGTTGCCGAGCGTAAAGGTCGCGTGGCTTTGAAGAAAGCCAAGGCCTTGCTCGAGGTTGACGACGAGCCCCCACACCTGTTCTTAGGTAGATAGCACGGGTGTAGCTAGCGGTCATCTCCGAGCACGTAGGTTGATGGGTCTGAACAAACTCAAACCATGCTCGAGGCCGATACCGAGCCTCCATACCTTAGAGAAGCCAGTGATGGGCGTAGCTGAAGGTCGTCGTCGAGCATAAAGGTCGCGTGGCTTTGAAGAAAGCCAAGACCTTGCTCGAGATTGACGACGAGCCTCCACACCTGTTCTCGGGTAGATAGCATGGGTGTAGCTAGCGGTCATCGCTGAGCGCGTAGGTTGATGGGTCTGAACAAACCCAAACCGTGCTCGAGGCTGATGCCGAGCCCCCATACCTTAGAGAAGCCAGCGATGGGCGTAGCTGAAGGTCATCGCCGAGCGTAAAGGTCGCGTGGCTTTGAAGAAAGCCAGGGCCTTGCTCGAGGTAGACAACGAGCCCCCACACCAGTTCTCGGGTAGATAGCATGGGTGTAGCTGGTGGTCATCGCCGAGCACATAGGTTGATGGGTTTGAACAAACCCAAACTATGCTCGAGGCTGATGCCGAGCCCCCATACCTTAGAGAAGCCAGTAATAGGCGTAGCTGAAGGTCATCGCCGAGCGTAAAGGTCGCGTGGCTTTGAAGAAAGCCAAGGCCTTGCTCGAGGCGACGATGAGCCCACACACCTGTTCTCGGGTATATAGCACGGGTGTAGCTGGCAGTCATCACCGAATGCGTAGGTTGATGAGTTTGAACAAACCCAAACCATTCTCGAGGCTGATGCCAAGCCTCCATGCCTTGGAGGTGACTTTTTCTGACTCGAGATGTCGTCCGGGCGCCGAGCCCCAGGCTTATAAGAGAAGCTTTTTGTGGCTCGTGGTTTCTTCTGAGCACCGAACCCTAAGCTTGTAAGAGAAGCTTTTTGTGGCTCGCGGTTCTTACTGAGTGCCGAACCCTAAGCTTGTAAGAGAAGCTTTTTTTGGTTCGCGGTTTCTTCCGAGTGCCGAACCCTAAGCTTGTAAGAGAAGCTTTTTGTGGCTCGTGGTTCCTACCGAGTGCCGAACCCTAAGCTTGTAAAAGAAGCTTTTTGTGGCTCGCAGTTTCTTCTGAGAGCCGAACCCTAAGCTTGTAAGAGAAGTTTTTTGTGGCTCGCGGTTTCTTCCTAGTGTCGAACCCTAAGCTTGTAAGAGAAGCTTTTTGTGGCTCGCAGTTTCTTCCGAGTGCCGAGCCCGAGACATTTTTTTTAAAGAAAGCTAATACGAAGCCAAAGCTTGTTTTAAGAAAGCTGGCATAATTACAACATACTTGAACTTTACAAAAACAAGGCACGACGTACCGATTACATTTTTCATACTTTACATTGGTTGTTGAGGCTAACCCTCCCCTTCTAGGAATTTGATGAGGTGCTCTGCGTTCCAGGGCCTCTTGACAGCCTTTCCTTCCGGGTCGGTTAGGCGGTACGTGCCCGGGCATATGACCTCAGATACCTTGTATGGGCCTTCCCAGTTTGGGGCCAGTTTCCTCTTTTGGTTGGGGTTGGATACCGCCAACTTTCGGAGGACGAGGTCCCCCAACTTGATGTCGGTAGGACGCACCTTTTTGTTGTAGAACCTTTCGATCCTCTGCTGGTAGGTGTTCCTTCTAATGGCGGACTTCTCCCTGACCTCGTCTATAAGATCCAGGTCGGCACGTAGTTGTGCCGAGTTGCTTGCTTCGTCGAAAGCCATGATCCGGGGCGAAGGGAGCCCGATCTCCAGCAGGATTACGGCCTCCGTGCCGTATGTCAGATTGAATGATGTCTCTTCCGTGGGGATTCTCTTAGTCGTTCTGTGGGCCTAGAGAACGCTCGGCAGCTCGTCAACCCATAACCCCTAGGAAGAGTTATCAAGTCATTTCTTGAGATCGTCCAGGATCTGGCGGTTCGCGTTCTCGGCTTGACTGTTTGACTGTGGGTGGCATACTGAAGAAAAGCGCTACTGGATCCCGAGATCTTCGCAGAACTTTCAACAATTCTTGTTCGCAAATTGAGTCCCATTATCTGTGATGAGTACTTGGGAAATTCCGAACCGGTAGACGATGTACTTCTAGAAAAATTGTTGGGTCTGCTGCTCGGTGATCGTGGCCAGAGGCTCAGCCTCGATCCACTTTGTGAAGTAGTCGATCGCCACTATGAGAAATTTTCTTTGGCCCGTTGCCTTCGGAAATGGGCCTACCAGATCCATTCCCCACATAGCAAAGGGAGTAGGACTGGCCAGGGAGCAGAGGTTCGCCTGCGGAGCTCTTTTCACCGGGGAGAACCTTTGACAGGGGCCGCACTTCTTTACCAGGGCCAGGGCGTCTTTGAGCATTGTAGGCTAGTAGGCAAGCGATCGGCTTCCCATATGGCACCCGCCGATTCCTTCGTGGAGTTCCTTGAGAGCGTATTTTGCCTCATCGGGGGTTAAGCAGTGGAGGTAGGGTCTTCCTTCCATCGTGGTGTACGACCTTTTGAAGAAGGTCTTGCTGATCATGGCGAACCTTTCTGAGTGGACCCTGACCCGCCTTGTCTCGGCTCGGTCTTCGGGGAGCTCTCCTTTGATTAGAAACTTCTTGATGGGAGTGGTCCTATCGTCAGGATGAGCTCCATCTTCGATGCAGAGGGTCTCGGGGAGGTCAGTACTTGGCTTCAGGAGTACTTCGATCCGGACGGTGCGATCGAGACCCTCGAAGGAAGAGGATGCAAACTTTGGCAGAGCGTCGGCCTGGGCGTTCTGTTCTCTGGGGATCCTTAAGACTGCGGATTCGTCAAAGGATGCCAATAGCCGCTGGACCACGGCCAAGTACCTGATCATCCGATCGTCACGGGCCTCGTACTCTCCAGTGATCTAGTTCACCACGAGCTGAGAGTCACTAAAGGCCCTGATCTGTCTGGCGCTTGCTCGATGCGCCAGGGTGAGCTCGGCAATCATGGCCTCATACTTAGCCTCGTTGTTAGAGGCTGGGATGTTGAGGCAGAGGCAATATTGAAGGAGGAAACTGTCAGGACCTCGCAGAATGATGCCCGCACCACTCTCCGCTTCGCAGGAGGAGCCGTCGACGTAAACTTCCCACGTCTAGTCAGTCTCCCCACTTTTGAGTTGCTCGGAGATGGTACATTCTGTGATGAACTCGGCGAGGTCCTGCTTTTGATGGCCGTCCTTGGGTGATAGCCGATGTCATATTGACTAAGCTCGATCGACCATTTGACCAGTCGTTCGGAGCTCTCGGGTTTGTAGAAGGCGGCCTTCAGAGGCTGGTCTGTGAGGACCTGGATTGAATGCACCTAGAAATAGGGACGGAGCTTCCACGCGGCCATGACCAGGGCATAGGCTACCTTCTCCATTTTTGAGTATCTGGTCTCGGCGGCGAGCAGAACCTTGCTCACATAGTATAGCAGCTTTTGGACTCTGTCTTCTTCTCAGAAGAGAACAACACTGAGCACATTTTCCGAGGCCGAGAGATAAAGCCAGAGTAGCTCACCTGGTTTGGGCTTGCTGAGGAAAGAAGGGTTGGCGAGGTACTCTTTCAATTGGGCGAATGCCTCTTATTGCTGAGTATCCCACTCGAAGCCTCTGGTTCCGTGCAAAGCCATGAAGAATGGGAGGGACTTCTCTCTGGACTTGGAGAGGAAACGGCCGATGGCCGCTAGTCTTTCCGTGAGCCTCTAGAATTCTTTGGTGTTTCTAGAAGGGGCCATGTCTATTATGGCCTGTATTTTCTCGGGGTTCGCCTCAATGCCGCTCTGGCTGACACAAACCCGAGGAATTTCCCTAAGGTGATGCCGAATGCACACTTCGCCGGATTGAGTCTCATATTGTGGGTCCGAAGGACCCCAAAGGCTTCCTCCAGGTCGGCGATGTGGTCCTGGCCCTGCTGGCTCTTGATGAGCGTGTCGTCGACGTATACCTCCATGTTGTGACCGATTTGATCCTTGAAGACTCGGTTGACGAGCCTTTGATAAGTAGTACCGACGTTCTGTAACCCGAAAGGCAAAACCCGATAGCAATAAAGACCTTGGTCCGTGACGAAGGACATCTTGGCTATATCAGGGGGATAAATTCGGATCTGGTTGTAGCCTGAGAAGGCATCCATGAAAGAAAGGAGCTCGTGACCCGACATTGCATCGATCAGAGCATCGATGCTGGGGAGAGGGAACGGATCTTTAGGGCACGCCTTGTTGATGTCAGTAAAGTCAATGCAAATCCTCCAGCTCCCGCTCGCCTTTCTGACCATCACGACGTTCGCCAGCCACTCAGGATAGCTAACCACCTGTATGAAATGAGCGGACCAGAGTTTGTCCACCTCTGCTTCCACTGCCTGCTGCCTCTCCGGGGTGAACTTACGTCGCTTCTGGACGATCGACTTCGAGCTGGGGATCACGCTGAGTTTGTGCATGATCAAGTCTTCGGAGATCCCGGGCATATCGGAGGGCTTCCAGGCGAAGAGGTCGACATTGCGGCGAATGCAGTCGATCAGGTCGGTCTTGAGGTTGGGAGCGAGGGAGCAGCTCACGCGGAACCACTTCGACGTGTCCCCTATTTCGAACGAGACTTCTTCTAGTTCGTCTACCGGTTCAGGTTCGGGTTGGCTTCTTTCGGCTTGCAGCTCGATGGCATCCAGGGGAAACACACCGGCCCCGACCGCCGTCATATAGCACGAACGTGCCGCTTCTTGGTTTTCTCAGATGACTCTGACACCTGACTTGGTGGGGAATTTCAGCTTTTGGTGGTAGGCCGAAGGAACAGCCTGGAGGGAGTAGAGCCCTGGTCAGCCGAGGATGGCATTGTAGGCTGCCTTGATGTTCACAACCATGAAGTCCATCGACTCTGTCGGTCTGTGAGGGTTCGTACCAGCAGTGACGTCTAAGGTCACGATCCCCTTTATTGGCACCGGGATGCTGGAGAATCCGTGCAGGGTGTATCCGGCAAGCTTCAGCTTATCGGGAGAGTTTGAGGTTCTCGAATGCTTCCAATAAGAGAATGTTCACCGAGCTCCCATTGTCCACGAGGATCCGACGGGCCTCGTAGTTCGCCATGCTGAGGCTGATGACGAGCGCGTTGCAGTGCGGAAGCCAAACTTCCTCCAGGTCTTCTCCCGAGAAGGAGACAGGGAGTTGCTGGACCTGGGGAGAAGGGAGACCCTGGACGGTGTTTACCTCTCGGACGAACGCCTTGCGAGAAGTGCTGGACTCTCCTCCCATGGGCCCTCCGTGGACGCTATGCAAGATGGCTTGACCCTTGGTTCCTTCAGGCTCGGGGTTCCGCTTGGGACGCAGTTTGGGTGTTCGAGGAGAAGGAGAAGGCCTCCGGTTCCTCGTGTACCTTTGATCCCGGGAGTCTTCTCGTTTGAATTCCTAGAGGTACCCTCGTCAGATGAGGGCCTCGATTTCGTCCTTGAAGGCGCGACAGTAGTCGGTGTCCTGCCCGTTGTTCCGTGGAAGCGGCAGTAGAACCGCTGATCCCTTTTCTTATTATTGGCCGGTCGAAGGGGGAACTGGACGAGGTCCCTGTGTTCAATTGCTAAGAGGATAGTTGATACGTTCTGCGTCAGCGGTATGTACCTTTCGAACCGTGGGACCGGAGGGACCCTCTTCGCGATGGTCCCGTCTTTTGGGACCTTCTTAGCCGGCTCTGCCTCGTCGGCCTTGCACTTCGCCTTCACTGGGACTTCTTTGGCGCTTTCTGGATTTAGGGCCTCCTTGGTTCGTATGTACTTTTCGACCCGACTGAGAAGGTCAGGAAAGTCGAGGGGAGGCTTCTTTGCCAGGGATGCCTTCAGCTGGCCGTGCCGGACGTTGTGCCGGAATGTTGCCGATGCGACCCAGCGTCGAGGGAGGAGACCGACCTTTCCTCCGTAGTGAACCTCCGGATGAACTGCCGGATTGAATCTCCTTCCTTCTGTCGGAGGTCCAGTAGGGACGCGCTCGTCTTCTCAGCTTTTCTGCTGGTCACAAAGTGGGCCAGGAAATTGGCCTCCAGCTGATCGAATGAGTAGACCGAGCCGGGGACGAGCTTGGAGAACCATTCCTGAGCCGGGCCCCAGAGGTTGGCAGGGAAAGCACGGCACAAGAGGGGATCCGAAGCGATTTGAATCATCAAGAGGGTCTTGAAACCCTCCATGCGATCAGCAGGATCACCTTCACCGTCATAGGTCTCGAATTGGGGAGGTCGGAATTTCTAGGGTATTTCTGCTTATAGGATTGCAGTAGAGAAAGGGGGTCGGGTCGGTCTGTGACCCTCGGCCGGCCTTGCGCCGCTATCGCCGAAGTGGCCGAGGCAGTTCTCCATTTCCTGGAGACATTTTAGGATGTCTTCGTCATACTACGGCCGCTATCGCCGAAGTGGTCGAGGCAGTTCTCCATTTCCTGGAGACATTTTAGGATGTCTTCGTCATACTCCGACGGGACTGTCGGGCAGCGGGACTGTCGGGCAGCGGGACGCGCTTGCCCTAACATCCGATCGCGAGTGAGAGCGGTGGAGCGTCTCGTTGACAGGGGTCCCTAGGATGGCCTCCACGATCTCTTTTCGGAAGTCTTGGAACTCTCGGTGGGTGACTGGAGCCCGTTCAGCCGGGTTGCATTGGGGCAGCAGCCTTCGGTTGATGAGGCTGAGCGTCGGCTCCCTCTCTCGGGGCGGAGGTCTGGGATGGTTCGGGACCAAGTTGGAAGCAGCCCCTCCCCTAGTCCGACTTGTCTGTCGATTCTGGATAACCCAACGCAGGTCAGGTACGACCGAGCGAGTGGCGCCCGACTGGTGTCCGAGGCTGACCCTCGAATTGTTGGATCCATGAGTGTCGGTGGAGACGTCCTGAGGCGGAACGTCTTGGCAATGTGTAGAGGTGACAGATCTCCTAGGCTTGGGTGCCATATGAGCTCGGATTGACGGGATGCCATTGATGGCTGGGTTCGGACTGGTGTCCGCACCTTCCTTCCCACAGACGGTGCCAACCTGATGCGGTTTGTTTTGGGGGGGTGGCTGCACCAGGTGTGAGTTCTTCTCAATTTGTATTTTTGTGGAAGCTTCGGTACGGATGGTACGCCCGATCCTCAGCCAGAGGGGACGGCTCGGGAGTAAGCGGGAGTGATTTGGAGGTTGGATGCTCGACTCGGATCTGGAGGCTCGGATCCGAAAGTCTCGTGTACCTGCACTCGTCCTAGGAACACCGGGGATGGTCCCGGTGGCAGGCCCTTCGATGATCTAGTCAGTCACTGAAGAGTAACAGTAACTAGGGTTTTTAGAGGAGAAAGATTGATTACCTTTTGAAGGGTTAGAGGGCCTGGTATTTATAGGCAGTGCCAACCGGGTCTGGACCCGTTTGGGGCCAGTTCTGGACCTGATTGCCCGTGGGACTGACGTGGAGGAAGCCCAGGTGATTTAAGGCTGACGTGGAGGGAACCCGGGCGGTTTAGGGCTGACATGTCGGATCTGATGATCTGGGTGAATGCCTTTTGAGGGGATCCTGTGGTCCAGGAGGGGCCACGTCATCTGATCCATATCAAGAATCAATTTCACATTATCATTGGCAGAGAAGATTCAGAAGAGAGGAACAACTTCGTATTAGGATCGGAAGAGAAGATTCTGAAGAGAGGATCGGAGTTGAAAGAAAAATGAGAAAAGGGGACCCCATCCAAAAAATAACAGAAAAGAGTAGTATGGTTATTTCACAATTCAAGTTTAACAAAAATTTCAAAACTAACGGTCGAGAAGGTTTAAGTTAAGAAAAATAACATTAAAGGATGTTAGTTTTAAATAGAAAAATTTAGGGGGTTTGTTGATTTCCCCCAATTTTCTTCTAAAGTAAAGTTATGCCCACAAGC
This sequence comes from Hemerocallis citrina, assembly GCA_017893485.1. Classification (NCBI taxonomy): domain Eukaryota; kingdom Viridiplantae; phylum Streptophyta; class Magnoliopsida; order Asparagales; family Asphodelaceae; genus Hemerocallis; species Hemerocallis citrina. The sequence goes on from CM030363.1 coordinate 265,896,653, forward strand.
TTTTTACACATTATATATATATATATATATATATATATATATATATATATATATAAGGGCAAAAGCCAAAGTATCCCCCCAACGTTTGAACCGAGTACAAAATGCCCATACAACGTTTGAAAAAATACAATAAACCCATTCTTCCGTTAACTTAACCCTTTCCGTTAAGTTATAATTATTAAATTACTTTTTTACCCTTATCCTATTCCTTCCCTTTCTTCATTCCTTTTTTCTTCCTTAATTTTGTGTGGATTTTGTAGTATACTCAATTTCGTGCTCCATGAGTTACTACTCACTTCAATGGAAATAGGCATTTAGTTTATGAGCCAACTAAATCAACTAAGTTAGCATAATAATAAGTCAGTTCAAGTGGTTTTGAACAGCTTCTAGTTTAGGAAGGAGAAGGAAAATCGAACAAAGTAATTATTTCAAAAGACATGTATGCTGACGAAAGAATCAAATATAGTAGAAGGATGGGGATAAAGGCAGTAACTGGATAGCCTGGACTGAAATGTTCTTGAACTCCAACAATATTCGCAAATTGCCAGACTCAATTGTAGCATTGAAAGGAACCTTTGGAAATCAAATGGAATTTAGGCAGCGATCATAACAGCAGCAGGTATCACTAACTGCACGTTTCACACCTCCCCTTCCAACTCCTAGCTGCATGTTTGTTACCAGATCCCTAACAACCTTGACAGATTTCTTACTACCTAAGCTACTTCCAAAACACATCTTGAGAAAATGAAGTCACTGCCTGCATATCAAGTTTAGTTCCTGTGATGCGTCATGCAGTTTGTTCGTGGTAGGAAAAAACCATTGATTATAGATTTTGGTCATCAAGCTCTTAAAAATTATGGAAACTGTTTGTAATAACAAGAAGAAATTTCGGCATAAAAACGAAGAAAGAAGATAACTTGATTCAAAGATTAAACAAGCCAATGACTATACCTTTGGCTGCCAAGTGTTTGGTGTAGCATGGACGTTTTGACTAACTGCAGATGAAGGTTCATTACTTTGATATGCTTCGCGAGGCGAACTTTTAACAGAGCTTGGTTCAGTTCCAGCAAAATTAAAGAAGAAAAAAGGAATGAAGAAAGGGAAGGAATAGGGTAAGGATAAAAAGGTAATTTAATAATTGTAACTTAATGGAAAGGGTTAAGTTAACGGAAGAATGCGTTTATTGTATTTTTTCAAACGTTGTATGGGCATTTTGTACTCGAGCCAAACGTTAGGGGGGTACTTTGACTTTTGCCCTATATATAATAACAGAAAAGAGTAGTATGGTTATTTCACAATTCAAGTTTAACAAAAATTTCGAAACTAACGGCCGGGAAGGTTTAAGTTAAGAAAAATAACATTAATGGATGTTAGTTTTAAATAGAAAAATTTAGGGGGTTTGTTTATTTCCCCCAATGTTCTTCTAAAGTAAAGTTATGCCCACAAGCTTTTTACACATTGTTATATATATATATATATATATATATATATATATATATATATATATATATATATGTATATGTATGTATGTATGTATGTATGGAAGTCTTCCGTTGTGCACCACCTTTGGTGCACACGGCGTGTGCACTCGGCCTTCCCACCTTTGTATCGATGATCGAAATCGTTCACATTGATCTACACATCTAAATTAGTCTAAATATGTAAAATCAAATCATTTGAACTGCATTTGCCCATAAAGTGTTACAAAATCGTATAGCTGTAAATCATTGTTTTTTAGAGTCACGTGATGGATGGAAAAATGAATTTCAAATGATTTGATTTTACATATTTAAACTAATTTAGACGTGTAGATCAATGTGAACGGTTCGGATCGTCGATACGAAGGTGGGAAGGCCGAGTGCACACGAGTGCACACAGAGGGGTGGTGCACAATGGAAGATTTTCCTATATATACATGCATAAACTGACTTACCACACTTAAAGCATATGAAAAATCTGGCAGTGTATGTGCAAGATACATCATTCATCGAACCAATCTCTGATATCTTTCCTTATCACAAGGCACATGATCAGATTCGTTGCAAAGTTTCAGTCATTCTTCTAACGGTGTACTAATCTGCTGACAAGCAAACATTCCAGTTTCCTTCAATAAATCGAAAGCATACTTTCTTTGAGACAGAAATATCCCCTTTCTTGAGCAAGAAACTTCAATACCAAGGAAGTATTTCAAATGGACAAGATCTTTCAGTTCGAACTCTTGTGACAAGTTCCTCTTTTCAGGATCATCTCCAGTTACTATCATATCATCCACATAAATAATGAGAGCAGTAATTTTATCTTCTTTCCTTTTTAGGAACAGAGTATGATCTAAATTACTCTGATAGTATCTGAATGTCCTCATTGATTTTGTAAATCTCCCAAACCAAGCTCTTGGCGACTGCTTAAGCCCATACAATGCTTTCTTTAAACGACATACTTTATTGCTGTGTTGAACTGGTCCGTTCGACACTGGTGGAAGATCCATATAAACCTCTTCTGTTAATCTCCATGCAAAAATACATTCTTCGCATCAAATTGCTCCAACAGCCAGTCAAGATTTGCAGCAAGTGATAGTGAAAATCGAATGGTGTTGAACTTTGCTACCGGTGCAAATATTTCATCATAATCAATTCCATAAGTTTGAGTGTACCCTTGGTCAACCAGACTTACTTTGTATCGCTCTATTGAACCATCGGACTTATATTTCACTGTATAAATCCATCTACATCCTACATGCTTCTTTCCTGCTGGCAATTCGACTATCTCCCAAGTTTCATTATTCTTCAAGGATTTCATCTCCTCATCCATAGCTGCTTTCCACCTTGGATCGGCTAAGGCTTCCTACACACTGTTAGGAATAGATACAACAGATAATTAATTCACAAATGACTTATTTGATTCAGACAATCGGTGAGTGGACACATAATGACTCATGGGATACTTGACATTACTAGTAGGATCAGGCTCATAAGTGGGTTTTGGGATACCTTTAGTAGTAAGATTTGGGAGTTCTCTTCTTAGAGCTTCGGAAAGTGATGACGATTGGTTTCGGGAATCTGTTGGGGGTAGAGATGAATCTGATGGTGCTGGTGGTGGAGATTGTTCTGACGGTGTTGATGGTAGAAATGGCGCATCTTCATGGAGATTCGGCACTGATTGCAGTTCTTCGTGAAAATCTCCTTCCTCAACCAAATCTTCATTTGAGTGATCTTCATTACATATGTCTAGATTTTCTCCCCTTATATCTGATTGTTCAGTCTAAATGGTAACCACTTCATCATAGGAAAGAGTTTGAACTTCACGTCGTCCTCCCCATGAAGTTCAACTTCAGAGGAAAAATACAACTCATCTTCATGGAACACAACATCCATAGTCACAAACATCCTTTGAGTTTGTGGGTGATAGTACTGATACCCTTTCTTATCCTGTGCATATCCCACGAAAACACATCGGATAAATCGAGGAGTTCACTTATTTCATTCATGTTGATGAAGATGAACAAATGCAACACACCCGAACACACGAGATGGCAAGTTAAAGACTTTTGGTGCATTCATAGCTTCAGTTAATGCTTGAAATGGTGTGAGGAAGTTTAGGATATTGGGAACTCGGTTGATTAGGTATGCAGCAGAAGTAAGGGCTTCCCCCCAATAAATGAGTGGCATATTTACATGGATAAGAGAAGCACGGATCACCTCGAGCAAGTGTCTATTTTTTCTTTCTGCAACCCCATTCTGTTGAGGTATATATGAACATGTAGTCTGTTGAACAATCTGTGTTCCACCAAATATTGTTGCAGATTCGAACTCAGGTACTCTCCACCATTATCACTCCTAAGAAATTGAATCTGTGATTTATACTGAGTCATAACATACTTGTGAAATTTCTGAAACAAGCCACTAACTTCACTTTTCGAATTCATCAAACAAATCCAGGTCATACGAGTACAATCATCAATAAATGTCACAAACCATTTGGATCCTCCAAATGTAGTGTTTTTGGATGGACCCCAAATATCAGAATGAATAATCATAAATGGAAGAGAACTTCTACTTAGACTTGGAGGAAAAGAGACACTGTGACCTTTTGCGAGTTCACACACATCACACCGAAAGGCAGAAATATTCAACTTCAAAAATAAATTTGGAAATAATTTCTTCAAATAACCAAAAGAAGCATGCCCTAGACGTCGATGCCATAGCCAAATATATGATTTCTTCTTCTCACCTTCGGATCCTTCCACACTTAGAGCTTGAGTCAACTTGTTTGAACTTTCAGATTCTAAATCCAGGTAATAGAGCTTCCCGTGTCTAACCCCATAACCAATCGTCTTGTGAGTCCGAATATCCTTAAACACACAATGTGAAGGCCAAAAAACTACAATACAATTTAAGACAGTAGTTATTTGAGAAACAGATAATAGGTTAAAATTCAAGGATGACACAACTAGGGCAGTATCTAAGGTCAGGTTGTTTGTGAGAGGTATGAAACCCTTGCTAGTAACAGTGGCAGGATCACCATTGGCAGTGGACACAGTTGATTTGGTGGATGGTTGAAAATTTTGAAATTTTCTAGAATCAAAAATCATATGGTCGGTAGCACTCGAATCAATTATCCATGCATTATTCATAACAGATGCAGAAACATTAAAAACCTTACATTCATTACCTACAGCTGTAACCAATGTAGAGGCTTGTTCAACATTCGTCTCAGCTTCACTGGCAACTCCAACAGATAAAGTGGATTGATTGCAATTCTTCTTTCGAGGATCCCTGTTTTGTGGATAGCCGATAATCTTGTAACAACGAGCTTTCGTGTGGCCGATCTTGCCACAATGAGTAAACTTTCTTGACTCCATGGTGAAGAACAGCAAATAGTAACACAACAAGTAGTACTAACAGTAACACAGCAAGCAGCACAACACCGCACCAAACACACCGGCAAACAGCAAACACCAATCAGGGATCGGGAGCTCAGGAGGGCGACATGAAGGATCAGGTTTGGGTTCTTCTTCTTCTTCCTCAGATCTCATTTGATTAATCAGTAACTCAGCAAATAAAGAACAACAACAAACAGCAAGAAGACCCAATCAAATATCAGATCTGGGTGATAGGGAATGTCGACGGGATCGAGGGGAACTTTCGATGACGATGGCAGCAGTTTCTACGGTGATCGGGTTTCGTCGACGAGGACGAAGAAGATCGAGGTGGTGTTAACGGGTGGCGTAGTCGACGATGGTGCAGAAATCGAGGTGGTGTTGGAGGTGGTGACGTGTATGCAGCGAGGGGTCTCGGGATGGGTTCTTGACGTTGAGGAGGATCGGAGGCAATGGAAGGATGGAGGTCGATGAGGGTAGGGTGGAGCTGTGATGGTGGAGGAAGATGGGGGTGCTGATGATGATGGAAGCTTCGATGGGTTCGGAGGCAGTCATCGATGGCTGTAGGGTCGCGATGGTGACGGCAGCAGCTTCGACGGGATCGAGGTGGAAGAGGAGGGTCGGGGATGAAGTTCGTCGGGATCGGGATCGATGGTGATCAGAGAACAAGAAAGAGAAGAAGAACAGGTTCAGATCTTTATTTTCCTTAAAACTCTTAAATCTTTTCTTATTTAACTGTCTAATTTGATCTTTTAATTTGATTTCTATTTGTCTCGTAAGGGTAAAATCATTGTTAACTTAGTGATATCTAATATAGAGGTAAATATGAAATAAAGTCCAAATTATTAGGGGCATATACGAAAATATACATTTGTGAGGAGTATATATGATATTATCATATTTGTTAGGGGTATACATGTTAAAAACCCTAAAAACAAGCATCTTTTAATATGTTAAAAACCCCTAGTAAATTTGATAGTAGGTGTAGCATTACCCTGAAAACAAACCTGTTTAGTTTGGAGGGATACAACAGTGTTGGATTACTAATAAAGTTATGAATTGAACTCCCTTAAAACTTGAAATGATTGAGAGTTCGCACAGTAGTTCTTTCATTCCTTTAGTTTACAAAATCTTGATATCCTAGGGTTCAAATGCAGACTCGTCCAATTTGATTCCGTGCATGTATGCTGATTGAATGATTCATTAGGATATTCGAAATCCTTTTAAAATATGAATACTGACATTGGTAACTGGTTCAAAACAAACCCTTGATTCATGTCCGTCTTCAATCAGCTAAGTAGTTCGAGCTCAGATCAATTCCCAACTCCAATTGCAGCTCATAATGGTGTTTACTCTTCTTTATATGTTTGTAAAAGTCCAAATAGGTCCAAATAAACTGCAAATGTGTATATTAACTGTAGTATCTCACTATTGGTTCGCCATTATCATTGATTCAATATCAAGTGGGTGGAAACAGGGTTGATACAGCTCACAAAATATATATGGGTGCTATCATATTCGGATTTGTCTTCTATTTGCAAATACATACCCGAATATGAATATTTTCGAATAGTTAACTTATTAACAATTACAAATATTAGTTAGATTTGTTTTCTATAAATATTTGTTAGATTTGTGGAAACAATAGAATAGTTGTTTTTCATTTTTCATTTTTCATGACTAGAACTCATATTTCATAGTGATGTGAATTATTTGCAAGTGTACAAAATTGCAATAAGTAGTATAGTTAAGTGAAAAGAGTGTCGAACCCACAAGAACTAATTATTTTATCGAGTACCGAAATTTACTAGATTAACTACTATTTGAAAAATCGAAATTCAATAAAGAAAGCAACTAAATTAAATTAATCTAAAGAACTAACTAAATTAATTAAAAGAAGCAGAATCTGAAATTTTGTTGTTTATTAATTGCAAAACTAATTCTAGAGCTTTTGACTTCACCTAGTTAATCCCACACAATGTATAACTCCATGTGAATAAAAATATTATTTTTTCAAGTTGTAGACCAAAATTTTCAAATTATTCAATATTCTCTCTCAAGCAATATCAAAAATATTCTCAACTAATTATTTGTCATAATTCATGTACAAATTATTAACTGAAAATTCATTAAGATCTATGGATTTCTTAACAGTCACATTAATAGCGGTTCGCTCTTGAAACGGTATTTAATTTTATTAATTCAAAATCACAAATTATCAGTTCGGTCTCTCCATGATTTAATAGATCATACAAATGTTGGCCAAACAATTGTAAGCATTAAGAACAAAAATTAAACACATAACCATGGAAAAATAGAAAAATAATATGGAATTAAAATTGTGTTCTCAAAACTAGACTACATCAAAGCTCAGAAAAATAAAATTAGTCCATAATGGTTATGCACTCCTGACTTTTGATAATAGTCAGTCATACCAAGAAAACTTCTGACTTCTGAAACTGACTTGGGATTAGGCCAATCCTTCACAGCTTCAACCTTAGAAGGATCCACAGAAAGACCATCGCCAGAAATATTGTGCCCCAAGAAAGAAACCCTGTCGAGCCAAAACTCGCACTTGCTGAGTTTCCCATATAGCTGATTCTCTCTCAAAGTCTGCAGAACTACTCTAAGATATTCAGCATGATCTTTCCGATTCCGAGAATATACCAAAATATCATCAATGAAGACCATCACAAATCTATCCAAGAACTGAGAGAAGACCCGGTTCATAAGACTCATGAATACAGCTGGTGCATTAGTGACCCCGAACGGCATCACAAGATACTCATAGTGCTCGTATTTAGTCCTAAAAGTAGTCTTCTGTATATCAGCAGCCTTCACCTTGACTTGGTGATACCCAGAACGAAGATCCAACTTCGAGAAAACAACAGTCCCATTCAACTGATCAAACAAATCATCGATCCTGGACAACGGATACCGGTTCTTCACAATAACACTGTTTAGTTCCCGATAATCCACACACAGTCGACGACTACCATCCTTCTTGTTGACAAAAAGGACCGGAGCACCCCAAGGCGAAACACTTGGTCTAATGAAACCCAAATCAAGAAATTCCTGCAGCTGCACCTTAAGCTGTGCTAGCTCAACTGGTGCCATCATGTAGGGACTCTTCGATATCGATGTCGTTCCAGGATGAACATCAATGCCGAAATCCACTTTCCTATCAGGGGGTAAGCTAGGCAATTCATCTGGAAAAACATCAAAGAAATCCGGAACTACTAGAGGTGCAGCCTCACAGCCTGAGTGCAATTCCATCGCACAATCCACCTGTTCAACTGTAGTCTTTGCTCGGCCAAGAGAAGACTCCCCGGCATGGAACTCAAATTCTGCTCGATCTGGAATTCTGAAGACAACTTTTTTGGCACGGCAATCAATAATGGCATGGGCTTCACCCAACCAATCCATACCCAGAATAACGTCGAATCCTGAATTCCCAATTATAATTAGGTTGGCTTTAAAATCTGCGTCCCCAATAACAACGGGACATTGCTTGCACTCATGGAAACAAATGACAATACCACCACCTGTTAAAATGTTTCAAGCCTTTGACATGTTTCTACACTCCAACTGATGGCGAGCGACAAATCGAGAGGAGACAAAATAATGGGTTGTCCCAGAATCAAAAAGAACATGGACAGGAAAAGAGCAAACAAGGATGATACCTAAAGAATCAAAAGGCAAGGAAAAGAATAAAGAATCAAGGGTGAGGGGAAAAAACAATGCAGGAAAATAACATAAAGAAGCAAAGCAGAACCAAAAGAAGGAAAACAAAAGAGGAACAAAACAACAAAACAACAAAACAACATATACCTGCCACAACTCCTTCAGCTGTCTCAGCATCTGCAGCAGTCAAGTTGAAAGCCTATCCTCTCCTCGGAACAGCAGTCCTCTGACCGACAATTTGGCATTGAGGAGAAAGCGGAGGCCCAACTGGACCACGAGATGGGCCTGCTTGCTAAACAGGATCCCTGGCTGGAAGAGCCACCTGCTGCTGCTGCGGACAATCGCATACAGAATGATCAGTGGCACTACACCTAAAGCACCGGCGGTTGACGCGATAACAATTCTTACGCTCATGCCCAGACATCTGACAGAAGCCACAAAAACCACCCTTCTGGAAGCTAGCAGAAGGATACGGAGCTGTCCTGACCGGATGGGTTGGGACAAGCCTCCAAACAGGACCACTAGAAGGCTTAGCAGCAGAATGCGGAACAGTCCGCGGAGAAGGAACCAAACCACCACGAGTCTGCTTCTGAGCTCGAGCTGCCTCAAGAGCTTCAGCGTAAGTACGCAAGCGAAGAGAGACAAGATACCTCTTGATATCCTGCTCAAGCCTATTTGTGAATCTACGAGCCCTATCCTCTTCGGTTACCACAAGAACGGCAGCGAAGCGGCTAAGTCTAGTAAACTTAGCTGCGTACTCATCCACTGACCTGGAGCTCTGTTTCAAGAAAGTCTATGTTACAACATTGTTTGAACAATTATGTAACAAAATTCAAAATAGAATAATGACTTAAACCTGTTTTAGGGTCAGGAATTGTTGTTCCATCTCAACTCAAGTACTACTGGGGAAGAACTTCTCCAAGAATCCCCGAGTGAAAGTAGCCCAAGCAATAGGCCTCTCAAGACGCTCAGACTCGGCCATCCACAGAATATGACCCAAATCCACCAGTTGGATGGAAACCACGTCCACCCGATCAGCTTCGGCAACACGTGCCGCCAAGAGCAAGCGCTCGGTCCGGATCAACCACTATTCAGCCTCCAAAGGCATCCTAGTGCCGGAAAAACGGGCGGGATGCAGCCTCATAAAATCTGTAACTATCCCTGGACGAGGCGGAAGATTTGCCTACACAGGCACAACAGGAGGCGGAACCTGGGCAGCTTCAAGAGCAGTCATCACAAGATCATTGTGGTTTTGCTGCTGATTAATCAGCCGCTCAAGCACAGTAGTGATAGCCTCAATCGGATCAACCTGCTACTGAGAAGAATTTTCACGAGCCATAGTCTGCATCAAACCAAAAATAATTAGCATCCAGAATCAGAGTTGGTAATAATTCATTTACGTATGCATGGTTGGTGAAATATGGAGCCGATCCCAGTATGAGGCAAGCTTGTCTAATATATTAGGCAACTAATACATTAGCCAAACCTGGGCTCTGATACCACTAAAAACCTTGTCACGCCCCGCTTCCCAAAAAGAATACGGAATACGGATACGCAACAAATGCCCAGCGAATGATTTTTTATCATCCATAAGCTGTTTAGAATCTTGACAATATCTCACAAAATAATCAGAGTCGGAAGCAAAAGAGTCAACCACACATGCATAACTGAATAAATAAGCCAACAAAATTTACTTGAAATAGAATATAATATTCTCAAATAAATCAGAATCTGGACAAGTCAAATATCCTGGGTCACATCGCCCAAATACAAAATAAATATTCATGTACTCAAAATACATTGTTTCAAAGCAACAATAATAATAATACTAAATAAACAAGAAATCCAACACTAATACATTAATTGCAGCTGACCATCCTGATCTGCAATTAACAATTGCAGGAGAAGGAAAGAGAAAAACAAGTACCCATCAATTGCAAGTTACATGCCACTATAATGTAGGATACAAGCACATGGGAAAACTAACAAATGGCACGGAATAATGCATCAACAGTAACAACTGGCATGGTATACTAACGGTACAAATGGATGTGTCAGTGACAGTGTCATATGGCAACTAACAGTGTCCAGTATCAGCAAGCTTAGTATATCATCAGTCTTATGTTCTTACAGTCTTGTGTATATTACTAGCTAGGTAGCACTTCATGCATCCCGATTTTTACTACAAGGTTGCTACAACAAACAGTTTCGCTTTTAGATTTCGTAGTGGACCATAATGGGACAGTGTACTCAGGTATCAGTAACAGTAGCAGTAGCAGTAAAGTAACAGTGACAGTAGCAGTAAAGTAACAGTAACAGTAGTAGTATGGAACACTAGTTCCCTTCCAAGTACACGTTTCCATATTTCCCACTACTAGATCTTCCCTTAAGAAACCCCGGCTTGGCTACTTTTATTATGGTCATCAAATAGGCATGAATGTGTACGAAATGGTGTCAAACTAACATGGTATAATCAGTATTAGGTTAATGCAAACAAATAAACATGCATAGATGATATACGTTACATAAACGAGCAAAACAGTGTATGTTCATATCAAGGATAGCATGACAGTACAGTACTAAAACAGTGATTCCCATTACTACAAATATCCAAACCTAGATCCGTCGAAGGATCTGGAAAATAGGCTTCCACACGAATCCAGCGAATATAAATAGGAAATATAGTATTTCACAAAGTCATAACTCAAAATTTATTTGAATTCAGAAAACATATTCAGTCAGAAATTAGTAAAACGAATTCTCAGTCCGAAAAACAGCATCAAAACCTCTCAATTAAATTTAGAAAAAATCTGGGGTATTCCCCTATATGTCTAGAATCAAAATATAAATTTTCATAATATTCTAGTAAAATTAGTTTAGTCATCAAAAATAAGAAAACATTGAAAAATGCTAGTTTGGTAAATCTGGAATTCCCAACACTACCATACGGAAACTATGATATCTCGCAACCAGTGAAACGAAATCCAATTCCGCCAAAGGGATATAAAATACATAAAATATAATAACTTTCATATTTCACAAATATTTTTCACACAGTAAAAGAAATCATAGTGAAAATAAGGTTCTTTACATAACAGCGAGCAAAATACAACAAGTATAGATTTCATAAACAAGTATGAAACAACACATAAAACTCATCATTAAAATTCACCAAAATTCTGAGTAATCCCTAACTAGATAAAGAAATATTGAACAAAGTTTTGGATCAAAATAATATAAGTATCATAGTTCTTTAAAATAATTTGTCATCAAAATTACCAAAAAATAGAATCTGGAAAAGATCGACACCTCTGTAGTAAAACAGTCATAACCCAGTCATACGAAAACAAAATCAAACAAGGTTAGAAGGTTTTGAAAATATGAGAAATTCTCTAAAACTCATATTTTATACTGAAATTAAGATACTGACTTTAAAATAGTCCAAAATAGCAAACAAAACAGATCAGCGACAAAATACAGATTTTTCCCTTTAACAACAACTCAACATATATCATACAAAACTTGTTCAAAACACAACCAAACATGAAATCGAGTCTACCAAGTGTCTAAACATCATAATCTAGGTGATATGGCTAAAAATAGGATTAAATCGGGACCGTTCACATCGGAGACGAATCTTAAAGCTCAGGGATAAAACGGTAATTTCACCTACTAACGGGTCCGAAGCGGGTACTGGGTCTCCTTCTCACAGATCCAATAACCCGCGAACGGGTCCACCTCAACTGGGTACGGGTCCCGACCCGATACAAACCCAGTCCGACAGGATAGAATTAGGGTCTTTGATCGAACCAAATCAACGGGCCTGATTCGCGACTATCCTCTCACCGGGAATTAAGGGATTACATTCCTAATCTGATTACGAGGATTTTACGCCTTATCAGATGACAGGAATCACATTCCTAATCTGATCCCAACGGCGACTATAAATACCCCCCACCTACCACTGTTACAGGTTAATCACTTTGTTGCCAACTTAAGCTCTTTTTTAATCATCACTGGTTACTGACAAGAGCGTCGGAGGGTGCGTCGCCGGTATTAACCCCTGTGTTTCGCACTTTTCTTGCAGGTGTACGGCGGGAGTCAGCAGCCCAACTCCGACGGAACAGGTTTGGATCTGCTATTCAGGTTTTTCCACGAACCCACAAATTCTATCTGTTTACCCCCACACCAGATTCAGCGGTAACAGATTGGCGCCGTCTGTGAGAAACCATACGAATAGCCTCCGCCTCTTCCTCGTCGACTAGCTCTTCTCCAGCCATGCCTCCCAGAAAAGTAAGATCCAGGGGGTCCAACCGTGGACCCAACCCTGTTGATCAACAGTAAGAAGTCCCTGTCCATCTCGCTCCGCAGCAGGGGCAACTTCCTCCTCCGGCCGAGGACCATTTCCAACAGGACCAGCCTCCTCTTCTGAATCAGCAACCCCCTAACGGTCCCGCTGGTCCTAACCCACAGAAGCAAAAGCAACCTCTCCATCAGGACCGCATCTCGATACACAATGCCTCTATGGACTCTTATGCCTCCCACAGTCCTCAGGCCCCTGACCTTCGAAATACCGTCCTCAACCGGCAAAAAGATGAGGATCTTCGCCGCCGTCTGGATGAAAAGCGGGCCCGAGAGGGAGCCTCCCGCCAGCAACGTCCAGATGAGCAAAATCCTCACCACCGAGACTATAGAAGGTCCACTACCCGAAGAGGGATGAAAGAGTCCCCCGAACACCATAGGAGAAGACCTCATTCCCCTGCCGGTCGACAACATCCGAGGAACGATGAGGCACCCATCACCCGTGCCGAGTTCCACCAGTTCCAAGCAATGGTGTTGCAAGCCCTCAACCTCCGACCCAACAATAACAACGCTCAGAGGGCTCCTACCCCTCAACGGGTCCAAAGTCCTCACCATCGGTCCACAACTCCTCCTCCGGCTCCTAGCAACCAACAGCGCATGCCTAGCCCTCGCCGCTCCCAGAGCTACCGTCGTCGCTCCCCTTCTTATGAAGACGAGTCCATAGGCTCGTTTGACTATCGCCGAAGGGACGATGCTCTCTACCGCCGTCTCCACGAGATGGAGAGGCGCATCGGCTGAATAGACAAGGATGAGGAGTTAAGAGGCAGGACCATCCGCCTGCGCAGACCTCCCTTCTCCCGGACCATCATGGAAGCTCCTATCCCAAGAGGTTTCGAACCCCCGAAGTTCGAAACTTACTCGAGGGAGTCGGACCCCGTGGACCACATCGAAAGCTTTAAGACCTTCTTGCTAATCCACCAAGCTTCCGATGCTTTGCTGTGCAAAACCTTCCCCGCCACTCTTAAGGGTTTGGCTCGGGAGTGGTACTCCCGCCTCGCCCCGTCTTCCATATTCTCCTTCGAGCAATTCGAGAGCCTCTTCATCACTCATTTTGTGAGTAGCAGACGCACGGAGAAGACTAACATCTCGTTACTCCAGCTCCGCCAGGAGAAGGGAGAGAAGTTGAGAGACTATGTGAAGAGGTTCACTGCGGAGGTCAGGTCCATAGCCTCCCTCGACCAATCCGTCGCAACAGCCGCCTTCCAATCCAACATCTTCAATTCCAGCCTCCGCTCCTCTCTTGCTAAGAAGCCTCCACAGAACTTTGCCAACCTCCTTCTCAGGTGTGACAAGTACATTCATGCCGAAGAGGCCGCCTACCTTCCAAGCTTTGGAGGGTCTACCTCAGGGACGAAATGAAAGCTGACCGAAGAAGAAAAGGCTAAGAAGCTTCAGAAGGACGGCAATGGCCAGCGCCGCCCGACTCCTCGGTTTGAGAAGTTCACCCCCCTCGTTGCCAATATATCAGAAGTTCTCATGGAAGTGGACAAGGAAGGGCTACTTCGTGCTCCCCCTAGAATGAACACACCTAGAAAGAAGAGGAACAATGATAAGTGGTGCCGCTTTCACAGGGACCACGGCCACGACACGGAAGATTGTCGGGCTCTGAAGGAGGAGATCGAAGAACTCATACAGCGGGGGCACCTGACCAAGTTCGTCCAGAAAGAGGGGGCCAAGCTTCCCCCCTGAGGAGCCAACAAACGAACCAAAGGGCCCGCCGAGCTTTAAGACTCAGAACCTCCCGGCTCTTCCCAAGAGGTCTTCACCTTATCATAGAAGAAGGATCTTGATTTTTAATAAGGTCGATGTCTGTAATCCGGCCAATAGCATGTAATAAGGGTTCGCCATATTGAAGCAGCCACTTAGTTTATTTCAATAAAACTTTACGTTTTTTCATTGGAAATTGTTGCTCTTGCTTCATCTCTACCTCTCCGAGTCATGACTCGCTGAAAGTTGAGTTCGGAGTCCAGCTTCTTCTACATGGCTACTCCCGCGACTTACTAAGCTCTTCACAACGAGTTCGGAGTCCAACACTTGGCTCGATTCCTCTTCAAATAACCTGCTCTTCAGCGGGTTAGAAGTGGTTCGCCATTCGGAATTGCTCCCACAACCGTTCAATACCTTTACCGATGGTTCGGAGTCCAACACTTGGCTCGAATCCTCTTCAAATAACCTGCTCTTCAGCGGGTTAGAAGTGGTTCGCCATTCGGAATTGCTTCCACAACCATTGACTACCTCTACCGATGGTTCGGAGTCCAACACTTGGCTCGATTCCTCTTTAAATAACCTGCTCTTCAGCGGGTTAGAAGTGGTTCGCCATTCGGAATTGCTCCCACAACCGTTGACTACCTCTACCGATGGTTCAGAGTCCAACACTTGGCTCGATTCTGCTTCAAATAACTTGCTCTTCAGCGAGTTAGAAGTGGTTCGCCATTCGGAATTGCTCCCACAACCGTTGATTCTCTCACATAAGCAGCAAGTTCAGAGCTACAGCTCTCCCCTAGAGTTGCTCCTCACACTCGTCTCGCAAATGGCTCTCTTCCAGAGCCGAGCTCTTCCCTTCGCTCACCTCCGAAGCGGACCTCTTCTCAACGAGTTCGGAGCTCACAACTCTCTCCAAGAGTTGCTCCTCAAACTCATCTCACAAATGGCTCTCTCCCAGAGCCGAGCTCTTCACTCCACTCACCTCCGAAGCAGACCTCTTCTCAACGAGTTCGGAGCTCGCAACTCTCTCCAAGAGTTGCTCCTCAAACTTGTCTCACAAATAGCTCTCTTCCAGAGCCGAACTCTTCACTCCGCTCATCTCCAAGGTGGACCTCCTCTCAACGAGTTTGAGACACAACTCTCTCCTAGAGTTCCTCCTCAAACTTGTCTCACAAATAGCTCTCTTCCAGAGCCGAACTCTTCACTCCGCTCATCTCCAAGGCGGACCTCCTCTCAACGAGTTTGAGACACAACTCTCTCCTAGAGTTCCTCCTCACACTTGTCTCACAAATAGCTTTCTTCCAGATCCGAGCTCTTTGCTCCGCTTGCTCCCGAAGCGGACCTCTCCTCGACAAGTTTGGAGCACAACTCTCTCCTAGAGTTCCTCCTCACACTTGTCTCACCAATAGCTCTCTTCCAGAGCCGAGCTTTTCACTCCGCTCGCCTCCGAAGCGGACCTCTTCTCAACGAGTTTGGAGCACAACTCTCTCCTAGAGTTCCTCCTCACACTTGTCTCACAAATAGCTCTCTTCCAGTTCCGAGCTCTTTGCTCCGCTCGCCCCCGAAGCGGACCTCTCCTCGACAAGTTTGGGGCACAACTCTCTCCTAGAGTTCCTCCTCACACTTGTCTCACCAATAGCTCTCTTCCAGAGCCGAGCTCTTCACTCCGCTCGCCTCCGAAGCGTACCTCTTCTTAACGAGTTTGGAGCACAACTCTCTCCTAGAATCCCTCTTCACACTTGTCTCTCAAATGGCTCTCTTCCAGAGCCGAGCTCTTCCCTCCGCTCGGGTGCCGAGCAAGTGCCGATCCGACCCCAACATCAGAGAGCTCGGTCGGCTAACCGAGCAAGTGCCCATCCGAGCGTCAAAACGGAGAAAACTCACTTTCTCCTCAACATTCGCGTAAGATCTCGATCAAACGGCTTAGATCATGCCAGCACTACTACACGACAAGATAGTGTTTTCTTGGAAACTGTGCCCGCCTCGAGATCCGCGTTGAGATCTGACGGCTCAGATCGCTCCACGTCGCTCGATATTCCGAGCCGAGCGACTAGCGATCCGACCCACTCGCGCCTCTACTTCACCCCTAGGGTCTTCCTAGCTCAAGGGTCTTCCAAGCACAAGGGTCTTCCTAGCACACCTTACAAGGGTCTTCCTAGCCCAAGGGTCTTCCAAGCACAAGGGTCTTCCTAGCACATCTTCTCCGCCCCTAGGAGTGGAACACTTCTTCCAAAATCCCCAAGACCAAAGTACTTATCAACTTCATGAAGACAAGCATGTTGCGGGGCTATTTTGACCATGAAGGAGGGTGAATCTTCATCCCACTCCTAAAGAGAAGTTGTAGATCTTCGAACTAGCTTCGAAACGAGGGGTCGCACGCCCCGATCGGACCTTCGTAGCACCGGAAAAGTGGATCTCAATACAGCTACGCCGAATAGCTTGGGAATCCGAGCCGAGCCACTCGTGCGAGGGGAAAATCCGAACCGAACCCGAGCAACTGTCAAAATCGAATTCGAGCTCTTCCCTCCGGTCGGCTGACCGAGCAAGTGCCCATCCGAGCGTCAAAACGGAGAAAAATCACTTTCTCCTCAACATTCGTGTAAGATCTCGATCAGACGGCCCAGATCTTGCCAGCGTCGCTAAACGACAAGATAGCGTTTTCTTGGGAACTGAGCCGTCTCGAGATTCGTGCCACCATTCAACCGTCCAGATCGAGCCACATAGTTCGGATCTCCAATCCGAGCTACTGTCCTACCGAGCTTCAAAGTTGCAAAAAAATGCTCCTCAAAATCCGTTCTCGGAGTTGCCGAACACGAAGTAGAGGAGAAGCAGAGAAAAAGCGGGGGAGAAAAAAAAATAAAAAATAAAAAATAAAAAAAATTTAAGGGCTACAGGGTCGGGTTTGGACCCGTTAAGGACCAAACCCGAACCCTCTCTCTCTCTCTCCTCCCCTTCTTCTCCAATGGTTTGGCGCCAAAGATCAAAGGAACAAACCCAACACTCCTCCCCTTCACTGCGCCAGACCTCCATGCCAAGCATCACGGAGCTCCGAACCCACTGTTGGGCTCACGCAGTCGCCGAGCTCGAGCCCTCCCCCATGAGAGAAAGCTCACCGACCTCGTCCTCCGCTGTGCTCCGAGCTCTTTGCCAACTCGTCAAAAGCCGCACAACGAGTTCCACCTCCGCAGTCACGAGTACCAAAAACTGAGCTCTCCTCCAACGAGCTCTGCCATGGCCAACGACGCTAACGTCGGCCATCTCCTCGCCACGCCAAGCTCCTGAGCTCCACTCCCCCATTCGCCTAGCGTCACCTTCGCCAAAGCGCCGAACCCATCACCTCCAAAACCGAGCTCGGCCAAATTCGTTCTCTAAGCTCCCCCTTCACGAGCTCACAACGACGCCGAGCCCCATCACCTTCACCGACTCCGAGCTCCGCCACAGAGCTCCACTTCCTCCTCGTCGAGTTCACCGACGCCGAGCTCGAGCCATCCTCTCGTCTCCACGCCGACGAGCACCATCAAGGCTCCAGAGCTCCCTCACTTCCTCTTCGAGCTCGCGATCCAACCACCTCGCCACTACTGAGCCGAGCTCCCACTCCGGAGCTCCGAACTCCGAGCTCCATCCTATCCCTCACCACGGCGGGACGACGTACTGTACTGTCTAGCTCGCCAAACTATCGCGAGCACCTCGAGCTCTCCTCCTCGTCGACCTCCGAAGACGAGCTCCCCCCGTTGATCTCCACTTTGAGCCGCTGGCGCTTCAAGAACAGAGTATTCGAAGCGGAAGAAGAGAGAAAGAAGCAGCGAAGGAAGCAAAGAAGAACTCAGAAGAGCAGGGACAAAAAAAATAAAAATTTGCCAAGTGCCCGGTCGGCTGACCGAGCAAGTCCCAATCCGAGCTTCACAAACGGAGAAAAAATCCGCCGAGCAACTACGACCGTTGGATCTTCCAGAAATTCGCGCTTCTGGTGATGGACGGTCCAGATCACGCCACGTGCGCTAAACGACAAGATAGCAATTTTTTGGGAAACGCGCCTCCTCGAGATTCGTGCCGGGATCCGACGGCACAGATCGCGCCACGTGTCCAGGTATATTTAAATTATTTATTTTTTTTATTTAACTGTTTTAATTATTTAAAAATCTGAAAAAATATTTAAAAAATTGAAAAAAATTAATTAAAAATTCTAAAAATAGTTATTAATTCAGAAAAATTATTTTAAAATTCTGGAAAAATAATTATTAAATTAGAATAATTAATTAATATTTTCGATAATTAATTATTTAATTCAGAAAATGAATAAAAAATTCAAAAAAATGAGAAAAAATTCAAAAAATCTGGAAAAATCACCAAAAATCCAGAAAATTCTGAGAATATTTTTGGGCATTTTACAAGCCCAGAATAACACCGTTACACCCCAAGCAAGATCCAAAACTCCCTTAAGAACACCGATAAAATTCTGTACGCCATTAGAACAGTAAAACTACTCCTCAAAGACTGAAAAACTCAGTCTCTAGGAGTGGGGGGCTCGTGATATGGCTAAAAATAGGATTAAATTGGGACCGTTCACATCAGAGACGAATCTTAAAGCTCAGGGGTAAAACGGTAATTTCACCTACTAACGGATCCGAAGCGGGTACTGGGTCTCCTTCTCACAGATCCAATAACCCGCGAACGGGTCCACCTCAACTGGGTACGGGTCCCGACCCGATACAAACCCAGTCCGACAGGATAGAATTAGGATCTCTGATCGAACCAAATCAACGGACCTGATTCGCGACTATCCTCTCACCGGGAATTAAGGGATTACATTCCTAATCTGATTACGAGGATTTTACGCCTTATCAGATGACAGGAATCACATTCCTAATCTGATCCCAATGGCGACTATAAATACCCCCCACCTACCACTGTTACAGGTTAATCACTTTTTTGCCAACTTAAGCTCTTTTTTAATCATCACTGGTTACTGACAAGAGCGTCGGAGGGTGCGTCGCCGGGATCAACCCCGGTGTTTCGCACTTTACTTGCAGGTGTAAGGCGGGAGTCAGCAGCCCAACTCCGACGGAACATGTTTGGATCTGCTATTCAGGTTTTTCCACGAACCCACAAATTCTATCTGTTTATCCCCACACCAGATTCAGTGGTAACACTAGGGTATTTAGTATGTCCACACCAAATATAACACATGGGTCTTAACCAAATCACAAATTCTCACAAAAGTCTCACATACGTGTTCAAAATCAAGAACAGGTAAAACCTAAGTTAATTCATGTCCATATTGTATCGTGAGTCATCTATGGTCAATTTTTTACAATAGAGACAAAGCCATCAAGCATAACACAAACAAGAGTCGTCTCTAGACCCAACTACACTATATGTAGTATTTTTGACTTGTATCAAATAAATGAATTGGAGTACAAGTTACTTGCCTTAACCGAAGATAAAGAACAATGCAAATCAAGAGCAACGAGCAAAATCCACGAACAAAAATCTGCGAATCAATGAATCCAAGCAACTAGAGCGAAAATCTCCACACGAACATAAACTCCAAGAGCAAGAAAAATATAGTGGCTTGCGGCCACAGGGGAACACCACGAAAGAAAGTCGAGGGATTGAGTGGTGGTGTGAGGTGGTCGAGATATGCAAGAGGGATGATCGGAAGTAGGGTGAAGGAGAAGGGCTTGGGTTTGGGGTGTTGGGCTGCTCGGGTTGGGGCACACAGCCGGAGAAGGGGGGTCAGCTTGGGCTCGGGTGAAGGCAGGTCGGAGAGGAGTAGGGGCTGGCATCGGGTGCTGTATAGTATTAGGGTTAGGGTTTAGATGAGGGAGATTAGAGAGTATATATATATATATATATATATATATATATATATATATATATATATATATATATATATATATATATATATAAGGGGATTAGGGTTGAGAAACACAAGTTGGGTTAATGGGCATTTGGGTTGTGGGTAATTAGGAGTAGTAATAGGATTTGTTTATTTGGGCTTCAAAATAGGATACAATTTGTATAGGATATCAAATAGGATTGGGGATAAATAGGACAACCAAATCACCACCACCACAAACACCCACAAAATAAGAAGAAAATAAAATAAAAAGAACGAGACCAAAGAAGTACATTCGAGCGAAAGAGGCCCTAAACCCTGAGGGCACCAAAGAAGCCACTGCCAGGGGAAAGCGGAAGGCGGACGATGTCGAGCCCGTCAAGTAAGTCACGAAAGAGGCCACCGGCTTCAAAAGAGTTCCTCCGGTCCCCCGATTTGAAAGGTATAAGTCGTTGACACAGAACGTGTTGGCAATCCTGATGGAGATCGAGGATAAAGGGATCATCTGACTCCCTCCCTGACCGAGCAACAATAAGAAGCAAGACCACAGGTTCTACTGCCGCTTCTATCAGGACAATGGGTACGAGACGGACAACTGTCGGGCCCTCAAAGACAAGGTCGAGGCCCTCATCCAGCGAGGGTACCTGAGGGAGTTCACCCGAGATAACCCAAGAGATCGGAGGGATCCAAGGAATCTGAGGCCTTTGCCTCCACCTCGAATGATCAACCAGTGATCCGAGCGGGACCCCGAGTCTGAGGAAATCGGAGGATAGGCCATCTTACACTTCGTCCATGGTAGACCCATGGGAGGGGAATCCAATACTTCCCGTAAGGTCTTGGTCCGAGAGGTTAACTCCGTTCGAGAACACCCCTCCCCCCAGATTCAGCAATGGCCGGTCTCCTTCTCCGGAGAAGACCTGAAGGGAGTCCATCTCCCGCACTGCGATGCCCTCATCATCAGCCTCATCATGGAAAATTTCAAAGTCCGTCGAATTCTCGTGGACAACGGAAGTTCAGTCAACATCCTCTTTTGGAAGCATTTAAGAACCTCAAGCTTCCCTAAGATAAGCTAAAGCCGACCGAGTACACCCTGCACAGGTTCTCGGGCGTCCCGGTGCAAATCGAAGGGATCGTGACTCTGGATGTAACAGCTGGCACGACCCCTATCATACGGACCGAATCAATGAACTTCATGGTGGTCAACGTCAAGGCAGCGAACAATGCCATCCTCAGTCGACCCGACCTCTGCTCATTTCAGGTCGTCCCCTCGGCCTACCACTTGAAGTTAAAGTTCCCTACTGACCTCGGGGTTGGCATTGTCAAAGAGAATCAGGCGTCTACATGCTCTTGTTATATGACCCCGGTCGGAGGTGGGGTGTTCCCTTTTGACGCGGTCGAGCTTCCTCCTGAAATAAACCAGCAAGAGTCGGAGCCTGCGGACGAATTGGAGGAGGTCTCATTCAAGGAAGAAGAAAAGTCTAAGTGGTTCCGTGTGACCTGCACCCTTTCCCCGGACCTGAAGCGAGGTCTGATTGATTGCGTTCGTCGCAATATTGACCTCTTCGCTTGGACCCCATCCGACATGCCCGGGATTTCCGATGACCTAATCATGCACAGGCTGAGCATCTCCCTGGGCTCCAAGCCGATCCATTAGAAGCGGTGCAAGTTCACCCGAAGAGGCAACAAGCAGTAAAAGCGGAGGTGGACAAACAGTTTTCCGCCCGGTTCATTCAGGAGGTCAGCTACCCTGAGTGGTTGGCTAACGTCGTGATGGACAAGAAGGCCAGCGGGAGATGGAGGATCTGCATAGACTTCATGGATCTCAACAGGTGTGCCCCAAAGATCCTTTCCCCCTCCTGAGCATCGACGCTCTGATCGAAGCAACATCGGGGCACGAGCTCCTGACCTTCATAGACACATTTTCAAGCTATAATCAGATCTGGATGTTCCCTCCGGACATCGCCAAAACATCCTTTGTTACCGACCAGGGTCTCTATAATTATCGGGTCATGCCCTTCGGGCTCAAGAACGCCGGAGCCACCTATCAGAAACTTCTCAACCGAGTTTTCAAAGATCAGATCGGTCGTAACATGGAGGTATACGTGGATGACACGCTCGTCAAGAGCCGACGAGGGCAGGACCATGTCGATGACCTCGAGGAAGCCTTTGGCATCCTTCGGTCTCACAACATGAGGCTCAATCCCGTTAAGTGTGCCTTGGGCGTCTTCTCAGGAAAATTTCTCGGGTTCGTCGTTAGCCAGCGCGGAATAGAGGCAAATCCCGAGAAGATCCAGGCCATAATCGACATGGCCCCTCCCAAAAATATTAAGGAGATTCAAAGGTTCACGGGAAGACTAGCAGCCATCAACCGCTTCCTCTCTAAGTCTGGAGAGAAGTCCCTTCCCTTCTTCAAGGCTCTGCGGGGAGCGAAAGGCTTTGAATGGGGTGACCCCTAACAACAGGCGTTCGACCAGTTAAAATCCTACCTCGCTAACCCCCCACTTCTGAGCAAACCCATACTTGGCAAACCCCTCTTTCTGTACCTCTCAGCCTCGAAAAACGCACTCAGTGTTGTACTCGTCCGAGAAGTCGACGGAATTCAGAAGCCTCTCTACTATATGAGCAAATCTTGCTCTCGGCCAAGACAAGATATGCAAAGATGGAAAAGGTGGCATATGCCCTGGTAATGGCCGTGCGAAATCTCCATCCTTACTTCCAGTCCCACTCCATTTAGGTCCTTATGGATCTGCCCCTCAAGGCCGTCCTGCACAAGCCCGAAAGCTCCGGCCGCTTAGTTAAGTGGTCAATCGAACTGAGCTAGTACTACATTAGCTACCACTCCAGGACAGCCATTAAGGGATAGGCCCTCGCCGATTTCATTATGGAGTGCACTATCTCTGAGCCATCCAACGTTCAAGAGCCAGATCCGATCTGGGAAGTTTATGTCGATGGCTCGTCTTGCGAAGTGGGAAGCATCGCAGGCATCATCTTCAAAGGTCCCGATAACTTTATTTTCTAGTATTCTCTCCACCTGAACTTTCCAGCCTCAAAAACCGAGGCAGAATATGAGGCTATGATCGTCTGACTTACCTTGGCCTACAAGGCGGGAGCCAGACAAATCAGGGCCTTTAGCGACTCCTAACTCGTTATCAACCAGATCACGAGAGAGTACGAGGCTCGTGAGCTCGAATGGTCCAATACTTGGCGGTAGTCCAGCAGCTCTTGACATCATTCGGTCACTCCTGGGTGGAACGGATCCCTAGGGAGCAAAATGCCTAGGCCGACGCCTTGCCAAAACTCGCCACATCATCTTTCGAAGGGCTCGACCACACCGTTCCTATCGAAGTTCTCCTCAAGCCTAGTATCGACCTCCTCGAAGTCCTCTGCCTCACCACCGAACCTCAGCCGGACAATTGGATGACTCCCATCCGAAAGTTTCTGGCCGAGGAAGAGCTTCCTCGGGATCGGGTAGAGGCTTGAAGGACTAGGGTCTGTTCAGAATGGTTCATCATAATCAACGAGACACTCTTCAAGCGCTCGTACACGACGACAGACAGCAGACCCTACCTTCGCTGCTTGGCCCCTGATGAGGCCAAGTACGCTCTGAAGGAATTGCATGAAGGAATCGGGGGGTGTCGCAAGGGGAGCAGGTCGCTTGCTAGAAAAGCCCTCAAACACGGGTACTACTGGCCGACCATCTTACAAAATGCCCAAGACCTTGTAAAAAGGTGCAGCCTTTGTCAAAGATTTTCCTCGGTAAAAAGGCTTCCACAAGCCAACCTCCGCTCCCTGGCCAGTCCAACCCCCTTTCCTATGTGGGGAATGGACTTGGCCGGCCTTTTTTCCCAAAAGAGACGGGCCAAAGGAAGTTCCTCGTGGTGGCCATCGATAACTTCACCAACTGGATCGAAGCAGAGCCTCTGGCCACGATCACAGAACACCAAACTCAGCAAATTTTCTAGAAGCACATCATCTGTCGGTTCGGGATCCCGCAGGTATTTATCACAGACAATGGGACCCAATTCGCAGGCAAGAATTTTCGTAAATTCTGTGGAGACATCGGTGTCCAGCAGCGCTTCTCATCAATATGTCACCCTCAGTCAAACGGCTAGGCCGAAAACGCGAATCGTCAAATTCTCGATGGCCTCAAGAAGCGGTTGGATAATTCATCCAAGGGTCAGTGGGTTGACGAGTTGCCAAGCGTACTTGGGGCACACCGGACGATGAAGAGAATCCCCACAGACGAGTCACCGTTCAACTTAACCTACGCACGGAGGCGGTTATCCCAACTCGACATTCGGCATTAACCTCGAGCCATACCCTAACTTTCTCAAGCTTATGGGTTAGGCGCTCGGCAATGACCTCGAGCCACACCCTAACTTTTCTAGAAAGCATGGAAGCTGGACATTCGGCATTGACCTCGAGCCATACCCTAGGTTTCTCAAGCTTTATAGGCTAGGTGTTCGGCAATGACCTCGAGCCACACCCTAACTTTTGTACAAAGCATGGGAGCTCGGCATTCGGCATTGATCTCGAGCCATACCCTAGCTTTCTCAAGCTTTATGGGCTAGGAGCTCGGCAATGTCCTCGAGCCACAGCCTAACTTTTCTACAAAGCATAGGAGCTTGACATTCGGCATTGAACTCGAGCCATACCCTAGCTTTCTCAAGCTTTATGGGCTATGTGCTCGGCAATTACCTCGAGCCACAGCCTAACTTTTCTACAAAGCACGGGAGCTCGACATCCGGCATTGACCTCGAGCCATACCCTAGCTTTCTCAAGCTTTATGGGCTAAGTGCTTGGCAATGACCTCGAGCCACAGCCTAACTTTTATACAAAGCATGGAAGCTCGAAATTCGACATTGACCTCGAGCCATACCCTAGCTTTCTCAAGCTTTATGGGGTAGGCACTCAGCAATGACCTCGAGCCATAGCCTAACTTTTGTACAAAGCATGGGAGTTCGACATTCGGCATTGACCTTGAGCCATACCCTAGCATTCTCAAGCTTAATGGGCTAGGAGGTCAGCAATGACCTACCCTAACTTTTCTAAAAAGCATGGAAGCTCGATATCCGGCATTGACCTCGAGCCATGCTATAGCTTTCTCAAGCTTTACGGGCTAGGCGCTCGGCAATGACCTCGAGCCACACCCTAACTTTTCTATAAAGCATGGGAGCTCTACATTCAGCATTGACCTCGAGTCATGCCCTAGATTTCTCAAGCTTTATGGGCTAGGTGCTCGGCAATGACCTCGAGCCACACCCTAACTTTTCTACAAAACATTGGAGCTCGACATTCGGCATTGACCTCGAGCCATGCCCTAGCTTTCTCAAGCTATATGGGTTAGGATCTCGGCAATGACCTCGGGCCACACCCCAACTTTCTCACAAGGCAGGGGCTCGATACTCGGCTTGCGCTGTGCGCAGTGTCCTAAGCTGTCTTGTAAAATAGGGAGGGACGAAAAAATTAATTTTTATTCATTATAAACGCCTTGAATGGCCACAGTACAATAAAAATTATTACCAACCTAACTGTTTCTTGGGGGGGGCTTTTTTGGCTAACACGAACCATATCGAGCCCAACCGAACGGGATCGTCCTTCGACGAGCTTGCCCGGTACCACCGGCATCGCTAGTGTAGACACCCCAGAAACGGAGCTCTGCGCATCAGCGGGCCTCGCCATCTCCAGATAGAGGGTCGATGAGGAACCCAAGATAGAGGGGCTCCTCCCCCAAGATGGCCGAACCGAGATCCTCCCGTGCTGAGCATGACTTTCAACCTCTGAATCTCCAACTCCTTTTCTACCACGAACTCACGAAGAACGGACTCAGAGGTTGGTTGCCTACTGGAGGTGTCAGACATTGACCAGTTCATCTCGGCACTCCCCCAATCTCGGTCGGCTATAAAATTCTTCAGGCGAGCTGCTTCTAAACTGAGGTCCTTGGACTTGTTCATGAAATAGCTTACCACGAATTTTCGATTGTGGGCTATTTGCGATAGCGGGTCAAGAAACTCTCCTTGGAATCTAGCCTATTCCGAAGTCGCTGGACCTCGGCAGAACTGAGGTCGGCACCTAGGGTCTCGTTCATCTGACAAAAAAAGAGGGAAAACAAAAATTCACTTCAAGCTTCCCAAAAATGTGCAAGTCACAGAGGCTCGACGCTTGGTAGTGAACTCGAGCCATCCCCTAGCTTTTACAGCAAGCTGGGGGGCTCGACGCTCAGCAGTGACCTCTAGCCATCCCCTAGCTTTTACAACAAGCTTTGGGGCTCGACACTAGGTAGTGACCTCGAGCCTTCCCCTAGCTTTCACAGCAAGCTGGGGGGCTCGACGCTTGGTCATGACCTCGGTCCACCCCCTATCTTTTACAGCAAGCTTGGGGGACTCGATGCTTGGCAATGATCTCGAGCCATCCCTTAGCTTTTACAGCAAGTTGGGGACTCGATGCCCGGCAATGACCTTGAGCCATCCCCTAGCTTTTACAGCAAGCTGGAGGGCTCGACACTCGGCAGTGACCTCGAGCCATCCCCTACCTTTTACATCAAGGTGGGGGCTCGATGCTCGGTAGTGACCTCGAGCCATACCCTAGCTTTTACAGCAAGTTGGGGGCTCGACGCTCGGTCATAACCTCGAGCCACCCCCTAGGTTTTATAGAAATCTTTGGGGCTCGACACTCGGCAGTGACCTCGAGCCACCCCTAGATTTTACAGCAAGCTGGTGGGCTCGATGCTCGGCAGTGACCTCGAGCCATCCCTTAGCTTTTACAGCAAACTTGAGGGCTCGACGCTCTGTAGTGACCTGGAGCCACACCCTAGCTTTTACAGCAAGCTTGGGGGCTCGATGCTCGGCAGTGACCTCGAGCCACCCCCTAGCTTTTACAGCAAGCTGAGGGGCTCGACGCTCGGTGGTGACCTTGAGCCACCCCCTAGCTTTAACAACCAACGGGAGGATGGGGGGACTCGAAGCTCGTTCATGAGCCTCGACATCCAAGCATGAAGGCTCGCCCACCGATGCTCGACCCTCGAAGCGCCAGTCATAAGCTCCGAGCCAAATTCCTGGCTCAGGCTACAGCTTGGCGCTCGACGT
>CM030363.1:267731526-267991526 GCA_017893485.1 Hemerocallis citrina
GTGCTTTGGAAATCTTGAATCTACATACCCTGAAGGTTGTTTCATGTAAACTTCTTCTGTGAGATGGCCATGAAGGAAAGCATTTTGAACATCTAACTGACGGAGTGCCCATTTGTTCATTAGTGCAATGGTAATGAAAAGCCTAATTGTGCAGGGTTTAATCACAGGGCTGAAAGTCTCTCCATAATCAATACCTGCTTGTTGATGAAATCCTTTTGCTACAAGGCGAGCTTTGTAGCGGTCAATAGTGCCATCTGATTTTCGTTTGATACGAAAGACCCATTTGCATCCCACAATGTTCTGATTTATTTGAGCAGGGGTGAGGGTCCATGTGCCATTCTGTAATAGGGCATTGATCTCATCATCCATAGCACGACGCCATTGAGGATGGCTCTGTGCTTGTGAGAAGCAGGTTGGTTCCTCTAATTCTACATCCTGCAAAGGGTGTTTAGTGGCATGCAAACATAATCTATTAACAGGTTTACGTATACCACCTTTTGCCCTAATAATCATATGATGTTGGGGAACGGGTTCTTGTGAAGGAGGATTGGGTACAGTCGACTATAGTGTGCTAGCAGTCGACTGTACCGAGAGAGGTGGAGCAGTAGGTGTCGGTTCTGAGGGAGAGTGAGGTTGAGGGGCAGGTTCAAGTGGGTGAATTGTAGGTGGGTTATTTGGTAAGGGGGGTATGTGAGATGCTTGTAGAGTTGGTAAAATTGATGTGGTTTGTAAAGGTGCAGAGGATGCAGAATTAATACTTACATTGGTGGGGTTGTTGTGCACTGCCGAATAGGGAAAGATTGTTTCTTCAAAGTCGACGTGACGAGAGATGTATATTCTTTGGGATGGTCGATGATAGCATATGTATCCTTTTTGAGTGCTAGAATAGCCAATAAAGACACAGTCAAGGGATCTTTTATCTAATTTATTTGATGCATAGGGTCTGAGATATGGGTAGCAAAGACACCCAAAGGATTTTAAGGCATTGTAGTCTGGTGTGGAGCCAAAAAACCGTTCAAGGGGAGTTTGACCTTTTAATGGTGAGGATGGTAGGCGATTTATGAGGTAGCAACTAGTAACAAAGGCATCAGCCCAAAATGTTAAGGGCATTGATGCATGGTTTAGGAGAGAGAGACCAGACTCAACAACATGTCTATGGCGTCTCTCTGTTAATCCATTTTGAACTGAGGTGTGTGGACATGTGAAGCGATGGACAACATGTAACGCCCCAAATTTTTATTTTTGACTCCAAACTCAAATCTTTCAATTTCTATATCACTTTAATCATAAACTAAGAAAGTTATATTTCAGGAAAAATTTTGACAGAGTCTCCCCTGTATATTTTGCCCCGAAACACAAAAAGCTTACGGAATTCTGCTCAAAATTCCGTAGCTCACAAAATACACAATAATTTCATGGGCTCCCCAGGCCAAAATGAGCAGAAACATACAGGCAATAATATATAATGCTCTGGGGGCCAAACTCATAACGAATTATCAAATATCAAATAAAAACCATAAATTTCTTTGAAAACGAGGTAAAATTTTTAGAAAAACCTTTGTAAAACCTACCACAGAGCCTGGTACACCACAACGAGGTGGGTACGGGTCACAAACATACCCTACCACATCGTACTATACTTACCATCATCATATACGTGCTTATACATCCATAATACAATTTAAACTATAGATTCTACTATTCACATTACTACACTTATACATCAAATTTAACATAAAAGACTTTCACTACAAAATAAAGCGGAATCGACGGCGTTTTTTTTAATAATGGCCGGCGTTTTCGAAACGCCGGCCTTTAGTTGTTGGCGTTTACGGAAACGCCGCCGCAAGCGCCGTCCTTGCCGCCGCCGGGGAATCTATTAGTTTCCCCGGCGCAAATGAAACGCCGGGAAATTTTAGAAAAGTCCCCGGCGTGTGATAAACGCCGGCCATTTTGTTTTGAATTTTTAAAATATATTACCGTTATTTAATATACCCCAGCATTGGTAAAACGTCAGGGATTGTTTGAAACCTGCTGAATCAATATTCCCACTCAACAAATCATGAAACCAGGGATTGTTTGTAGCCTCCAGTACTCCAGACACAATTCATCTACTGTACTCAAAAGTTGTAACCTCCAGTACTCCAGACATAATAGGCAACATCTAGCTCAGAGCAAGAACACAAAGTCATAATAGCATTAAATGAGGACTTCAAATATTTCTTTCAAGGGATTGACAACAACTCCATTGATAAATAAGCAGCTAAGAGACATCTCAGTTTAGTGTTTTAGCATAAACGCAAAGCCAACAGATACAAAGGATAGCAAACACAAAGTCATAATAGCATCAGTTTTTAGAAGAACTAACTACATAAGGAACCAACAAGAAGTCGTTTTACAGTTTACGCAGATAAATTATTAGTTCAATTCCAAACACTTCTAAGTCTTTCGGCAGAGAGAATAGTAGAATAACTTTGATATCCTCAGATGTTGTTACTGCCAGAATCCATAAGCACCGTCAGCCTTCGCGCCGTTTTCACAAACTCGCTGCACAATGGGAAAATAAATAAACTCAGTCCTGGTCAAAATGTATGAAGATAAATAGGCTAAAACAAGTTGAAAAAATAAATAATTTTTTTATAGGTAATTGAATAATTGATACATATAGCTGAAAATACGATAATATGTCATGCGGCACACTACAAAAAATTCAACTTAAACAATGCTTACAGCAATAGCAAAAATCACTGCTAACTATTCAGATAATTATTATCTGACAACCGATGAATACAAGTGCAAAGGGAAAGTAAGGTTAGAAATCAGTATTTCCTTTGCTCAATAAGCTAAATTGTAATACATTTCCAATCCATGGTAGTGTTCTGCACAAAATAGTCCAAGGCATGTCATGAATTGCTACTACCAGATCTGAAAATAGAAGACGAATGCATAGAACATACCTATACTGATACCTTTTGACAAACAGCAAGTCATATCAAAATTCATACTAGAGGTTTCCCCACGTAGAGAATTTCACTTTTGTAATTTCTCAATTTTCCTCCGCAAAGATCACAAAAACTAAAGATCATGAAATATTCAGCACACATGAAGAAGAACCAAACCATGGTTTTGTTTATAGCCTTCCATAAACAGCTTTATGTTATTTTTTAAATTCTGATATGAGAATGGATTTATATCTCTTTTATTCAAACATTAGAGAAAGGAGCAACTACAATTTGAAGGAAAGTTATTATGGATGATTCTGTTTATAATATAAACCTTTCCGGTCTTCGACAAACAGGTTTATATCTTTCTTTCTTTCTTTCTTTCTTTCTTTCTTTTTTTCTTTTTTTTTAAAATTTTTAATTTTTATTCGGAAAGAGACAGGATTCCTCAAGCTTCTTTAATTTTCACCAGCCTACCACAATAAGCTTCCTGGAAAAATTGAACAAAACAGATACGTTTCATTTCATTTCTATTTCATTTCTATTTCTATTTCTTTCTATTTTTGGATCGCAAACAAGAACTCAACTTGTATGTTTCATTTCATTTCTATTTCTTTCCTTTCTCATATAGTTTCTTTTAGTTGGTGTCCTTTTTCTTGTACGTTTTAAACTATGTTAGATGAAGAACAGAAGATGTATTTTTAATAGAAAATGTATTTTTAATAATAGACAATGTATTTTTAATAGAAAATGCTGTAATACATAAAGAAGTGAAGCTAATAAGGTTGTAATACCTAAAAGTTGAGAAAATACAAGCCTACAGCGTACGTCTAGCGATGTCGTCGAAGGGATCACCAAGGTCGTCGGCTTCCTCTTCATTCGGACGACTGGATGATGTCGGGTCTCTAACATCATGCTGTATAAGAAATAAGTATGAAAGATGCCATGAGTCGGATTGGTACACACAATTAGTCAGATTCGTATAAAATGCTAATGCTAAGCAATTGGTAGACACAATTAGATAAGAACAATACTCTATATAATTTCTAACCTGTCTCGGTATGTTAGATGGGTTTTGAACATTTGTTCCCCTCACCATCTGTGCTAATTCTGCAACTGTTGCCTTAAGCTCTGCGACTGTTGCCTCTAGATTAGCTATCTTCTCATCTCTAGGATCCGGCTGTGATGATGAAGAAGCAAGAGTACGAGAGGGTGTTGGTCCTAACCCCTTCCCACGCACACGGCCAGGGCGCTCCGAACCAATGCTTTCGACCAACGCCTGGTGTTGAAGCTGCACTATATCGGCGGTGGGAGCGAATGACAGTTTGCATACCTATTCCGAGCAGTTGCCTGTTTTAAAAAAAATATCCAAATTCATTGTTAAGGCATATTACACATCAAATAAGCAAATTTAAGATAGAAAAACTATTACCGATATCGTCGCAACCTTTGAGGACGGAAATACGCCTTGTGAGTTCATGTGGGTTGCGTCGAAGAAATCTAAATCACCGTACTGATCCGCACCTCCTCGCTCCACATCCTACATATATTAAAATCAAAATCAATTGAACTCGTTTTGAAAAACGAAAGTTTTTTGGTATTAAGAGTTACTCTACAAGTATTATAGTGAAGAACAAAACACTTAGATATACCATCATTGCGCGTCGCCGTGCAAAGCTTGTACCTCCTGCAGTATGCAGCACGTCTTGTGCTTCCCTACATGCACGACCTCTTTCAGCTCTCTTCTGCACATAATATAAAATTATTACACAGATAATAAAATTTAATAAGCCATATATCATATCAAAATATATTGCATCATATATATACTACAATTTTTTAATTACCTTCCCTTCAGGTGTATTCCAAAAATGGCATAGATATTCTCAATCAGCACGCACGACACCTCTCGGGACTGCTCTTGTGTTCTCGGCCATTGTTCGGTTCTCGTCATAATATTTTGCCTTAAGCTCAACCTTATAGTCTCTCCATTTCTTAGACATTGATTTATTCAGCCAATTAGCATCAAGAACCGCCGGGTAATCAAATTTTTGCTGCAACAGTCATGAATCAATATCATAGATTAAAGAATTTAAAAGATATTCAACACTGAGATATTTTCTCATTAGGGAACCTCATAGCCCCGAATGTTTCATTAAATAGAAACTAACTACATAATTCCCAATGTAAAAGATTCAAACAAAAGATGAAACATAAACCAAACATATTTTAATATAAGAATGAACTGGAGATGAGATAGCATGCAGTAACTTCAGGAAGGCAACCACGTTATTGTAGCCTGCTTAGTCAATAAAAAAAAAACTTCTTAGATACATGATGTATGATGCATACATGATATATGATTTCTTTAATTGCAATTTGCCAAAAAAATTTTTAAAAAAATCAAGATGCATTCATCAACATGCATTTAGCTTTATTCTTATCAGCCCGTATAATTCTTGCATTTTAATTTCAAGATTTTATTTGATGGTAATATAAAAGCTAATGCATGTGGTAGGATTTCCTGAGCATATATTTAAAGAAAATTGTCATTGACACATGAGGTGAAGTGGTGATGAGGGAGGGAGTGAAGAAGTGAGGCAAAAGTCTTGAACCATGAAGGATGATGAAATTGTATATCTCACTCACTTTTGACCATATCTCTT
This sequence comes from Hemerocallis citrina, assembly GCA_017893485.1. Taxonomy (NCBI): domain Eukaryota; kingdom Viridiplantae; phylum Streptophyta; class Magnoliopsida; order Asparagales; family Asphodelaceae; genus Hemerocallis; species Hemerocallis citrina. The sequence continues at coordinate 267,737,135 of CM030363.1, forward strand.
CCTCAATCCTTGTAAATTCGAAAAATGGGTCCAGGTTTGCTACAAACAGAGTATTTGAATCAATCGATCATGGAGCTTATATGCAGTGGGTTGGTACAGGGAAACATAGGGTCGACCTTCTATTAGAAGCCCAATCGTGAGTCCAAGCTTATATAATTGTGTATACAGTAGATATAGTAATTAGTAGAGGGTAAACCTGGGAAATAGTCTTTTAAGGAGAATCCATTCATAAGGCTATTGTGGATATCAGTCAGTAACAAAGAGTTACAATCGAGAAGATTTTCCAAGTAACAAAGAGTTACTCGGTGCATTATCATAATTAAAATCAGCAAAATGAATCAACAAGCTACACAAGGAGCAAGAAACACCTACCCTACCAAGTGTAAATATATACAGACCTTACTCTCATCATACCAAGAGAAAAGAAACTTTTTACCATGGATCTATTTTGGAACCAGTAATTTATGTGACAGTGACACCCATGTGAAAGTATCATGCAAGTATTGTACTGGTTGTCCTTGAAATACCTATAACCAAACTATTTAAGAAATACTGTAAATATAAATGGTACCTTGATAACTTCAATAGCTCTAGTCCTTGTCGCTATGGGGATATTTGTCCATCTATCGAATGATAGTGGAAGATACTCCGAATTCCGAGCAATCACCCCAATGAATGTTGCGAAAGTCACTGCACTTTTTCCTACAGGCTGATGATCCCCATTTATCTCCACTTCTATTTTTTGACCCGCGGGTAGCTTCCATACGTCAACTAACTTTGTCGCTCCCCGGGTCTTTTTTTGGGGGGGTGGCTGGGTGCTCCCCTCACCTACCTCTACGTGGGTATCCTCCTCGTTTAGAGGCTCCTCAATCCTTCTTTTAAGCGCTGTATTCCGTCGCGGCATAATTCACACCTGCTAATAAGAATTATGAAGCATACATTAAAAAATTAAGAACTTGGTATGGATGAAAGCTGTTCAACACTGAGAAACTACACATGAAAGCAATGAAGAAAATTCATTCTGGAATAATAGGCATTTAACACTGAGAAACTACACATGGCTTTCTTGTTATTGTAATATCAATAATAGGCATTTTGTAATTCATTCTGGAATTTGCCTGACCTTGTGCTCCATCCAGGTTTCAAGGATTTTGTAGGTGCGGCTCACAAAAGGATCGTGTGAATGTATATGACATGACACTAATAATCACTGCTATAATCTCTATTTGTATCTATATCTTCAGTAAATACGTGAACTGTGCAACAGTTAATTACTATGAACAAGTAAACAAAAAATGAACTATGTTATTGAAAATAATTACAACTAATGAGTTTCATTTTCTAGTTGCATATGTGAAACATTGGACAGTTTGAAGTCTTCGTATATTAGACTATATGATTGTTTCCATATACCATTGACTCTCATGCCAACCTAAGACTGGAAAGTCGAGGCTCAACCTAAGACTGGTTGGAAGCTCATTTAAGACTGTTTGATTATATAATCAAGCAACTAAGATTCTCAATTAGCTCCAAGATATTACAATAACAATCTATAACCTGCAGAATGCACTGGCTTTCTTGAAGTACAGTTAGTGTCCCATTCAAAACAATAGATGCAGTTGTGATGCAATGCTTTTCATCGGGTGAATGCTGCATTCATCATCCATTCTATGACTGATATTTTATTTCGTCAATGAACCTCCAACCTATAATGTATTCATTAGATAGTCTTAAAAGCACTCAACTTATATATAGCTGAAATTAAAATGAAAAGATTGTTCAAAAGAGTACTCAAAATTCTGTAAGTTGTGTACCATGTCCGAATGTGTTCTAAGTTCTAATTGATTGTGGTGCATTGGTGATGAATACACATTGAACATCAACAAAACTTTAAATTGGCATGTTGTCTGTCACGTATAAATGACCGTATATCTGATCGACTGAGAAGAGTTTTGACAAGAGGTTGCAACTAGAATATAATCTGAGTACGTTTAAATTATCAAAGATTAATAAAAGATACTATTATACTATGCAATTACCAATAAACAGATTAAGATTATTATGGAAATGGAAGTAATGAGCTCATCTTTTGATATATGCAAATGACTAAGCAAATCAAATAATGTGACTGATTACTAATTCAATCAAATAGCAGTATAATTACCAAAATTAGAGTCTTAGTAGCAAAAATTTCTAAAGGATTATTTCATGAACATCGCAAAATTTTCAAGTAAATGTAGGTAGCGACAAGTTAATGTATGCACCAGAGGGACAGAGTTGATGGCTCCGACTAGAATGGATGACAACCTAATTGCGACAATTGCACCTCCTCCGTAAAGAAAAATTGTCGATTTGTTCTCAATCGCATCCCATTGAAACCATACCATGTTAAGGATCAACTTGTGAATGAAACAAAGTAGTGGAACAAAATGTTCACTTTAATAGGATGATGGTTAATACCTTCTCCTTTAGATCGGAAAACAGCTCATCGGTTTGAATAGAGCTTGTCTCCTCCGACGTGGTATCTCTTACTCGGAGTGATGAATACCTGCACACATCTGTTAGATAACAAAAGGGATTAATCACTGTCATGTTATTCAATAGCATAAACATTCATGTTATTCAATAGCATAAACATTCAATAGCATAAGCATTCATTGTGAATAGCATAAACATTCACTGTCATGTTATTCAATAACAAAAGGGATTAATCACTGTCATGTTATTCAATACCATAAAACAACAAAATTCAACCAAAATCAACAAAAATCTACACCGTTAACCAACAAAATTCAAGATCCAAACCAACAAAAAAATCCACACCATATTGGCAGATTGCATAGAAATCTAACTCACCATCTTCACGGCGGCGGCGACGAGATCCAACGGCGGCGGCGGCGATGAGATCCAACGGCGGCGGCGACGAGATCCAACGGCGGCAAGCGGCAGGCGACGATATCGAGATGGACGAAATCCAACGGTGACGAAAAATCCAACGGCGACGAAATCGAAGAGGAACGAAATCGAAGATTAGGTTTTCGGAGAGATTGGAGATTGGAGAGATAGGGTTTTCGGAGAGATTGGAGATCGGAAAGATTGGAGATCGGAGAGATCGAAGAAGTCGCGGGAGATTGGAGATAGGGTTTTCGGAGAGATTGAGATTGGAGAGATTGGGTTTTTTTTTTTTACTGGAGAGATTGGAGAGATTAGGGGTTTTTGGAGATAGGGTTTTCGGAGAGGCGCGAGAGATAGGGAAGAATGGCGCGAGAGATTGGGCGAGTGAAAAAAGAGAGAGGGGAGTGGGGAATTTAGTGCGGGGTGGGGGGGGGGGGGATTGGCCGGCGTTCCCAATGCCGGGGATTTGTAAAATCCCCGGCGCATTTTAATAAACGCCGGGGAAACCCCCGGCGAAATACCCCAAACGCCGGGGAATTTACGCCAGTTATTGCTCTTTATTTTGTAGTGTTTACTCAACAAAATCTGTGCCTCACCTCTGCTCTGCTGAGGACCTGTAACAATAGGGAATTTAGGGTAGTCTAGGGACTCCCTAACCCCCCCAAATACTAAGGGGTTAACCATTTCTGGTGTGAGTATAATTTAAAAATCTAACAAATAAATTAAATTGTATAACGAAAATAATTTTAAACTTACAAACATCGAGTAAGAAGATACATCTTGAACCTCTGAACTTTAAAACATCATAATTACGGCTTTATATTCAATTACTCTTCAAATCTGTATCAAATTATAATTTGCCCATACTCACACATTCCACTATATATTTCACATCAACCTCATATCTATCCTTACTTTATATTCGCACAATACGAATTTCCATTTAATCCATTCCTTTTCAATTTGAATCTCCTACCCAAATACTTATCACTTCATAATTCCTACCACCTCATCGTTTCTTTATTTCCATACCTACTCACATAAAGTCCCTAACTCTTTTCTTCATACTTTTATAACTACGCACTTCATTTTCCATTCATTTACATCTACGAACTCACAACTCATATTCTTAAATACTCATTTTCATTCATAAACCCTTTCTTCCTCAATTTCATATTTCATAACACTGCGTTCATTTTTTTCTTATAACCCATATCATCACGTAAGCATATAACCACATAATACCACATTAATTCCTTTCTTATGACAAAATATAACACTTCATTACCTATTGCAATTCACTCACATTTCATCACATCATAAACATATCACTTATAAAATACTCATTCTTATCACATCAAAATATATTTTATAACTCATTCTCATCCCGTTATATCATTTCGCTATTATTCAAGTTAATTTATGACTTACTTTCATCTTCACTTTGCTTTATTTCTCATTTCCATCAATCATTACCACTTTCTTACCAACTTCCCCTGCGAATTGAGCCAAGGCAGGTAGTTCCCACTATTTCCACAGAAATAGCAGGCAGGTAGTTCCTTGACACAATTCCAAGGTACAACTCATATCAATCTGTATTTTACTTTAATAATCACATATACAATACAATTACTTCGTATTATTCATAAGAACACATGTCTCTTTTATTATTCTCATTTTAAATTGACCATGTACTGCATTTATCATTTCTTTTCATACACTCACTCATAACTCATTTTCTTTCTCATCCACGATTCACATTTCACTATTCACTTTCTTTCCTACACACAATTCACATTTCACTATTCCTTTTCTTTACTACCCCATTTATTATTAACACTTATTCTTTATTCTCAACTCATAATACACTTCACTATTTCATTTCAGCTTATACCAAACACTTCTCTTTTTCATTCACATTTCATATCATATTCATTTTACCCCAGGTCTATCCCAGAGTACCAATTCTCTCCCAGGTCCATCCTGGGGAATCAACTCTCTCTCCGGTCTATCCGGAGGTATCTACACTCCCAGGTCCATCCTGGGGTATCATATCTCTCTCAGGTCCCACCTGCGGTATCATCTCTCTCCGGTCTATCCGGAGGTATCTGCACTCCCAGGTCCATCCTGGGGTATCAACTCTCTCTCCGGTCTATCCGGAGGTATCTACACTCCCAGGTCCATCCTGGGGTATCATATCTCTCTCAGGTCCCACCTGAGGTATCATATCTCTTTCCGGTCTATCCGGAGGTATTTGCACTTCCAGGTCCATCCTGGGGTATCAACTCTCTCTCCGGTCTATCCGGAGGTATCTACACTCCCAGGTCCATCCTGGGGTATCATATCTCTCTCAGGTCCCACCTGAGGTATCATATCTCTCTCCGGTCTATCCGGAGGTATCTGCACTCCCAGGTCCATCCTGGGGTATCAACTCTCTCTCCGGTCTATCCGGAGGTATCTACACTCCCAGGTCCATCCTGGGGTATCAACTCTCTCTCCGGTCTATCCGGAGGTATCCATTCAAGCCAACCGAAATTATTGTTATTAACATTTTCTTTTCATATTAACGTCACCCTTTAACATCATAACATCCCATCCTTTATTTAAACTTATTATCACAAACAATGATCACCATCTCACTTACCCTTTCAATGCATCACACAAAAGAAGATATCAATGTAATTAATAAATAAAATCATAACATCATAATATTGCATCTCACAACGGTACTGTATTATTTATTTGATCATTACCTCACACATCATGAATATACCATACTATTTATTATCTCATTCCCACATGTTTGCATATGCCCAGTAGATTAACACATCACAACACCATATACACATAGATATATATACACCATACATTACCATCACCCTAAATATTTAAAATCACATCAATCTACCATATACCGACATTCTTATATACATATAACTCATCCCCATATATATATAACTAATCCACCCTCTATAAATTTATATCAATACACGATACGGGTAGTTAATCATCACATCATTCTATACCAACACTCAATCTCACCCTTATACTTCATTTCCATTCAGTTGTAAACCCAAAATTTTCCAATTCAATCAATACATGAACCGCCATTCATTATATAATTGACATATCACATCCATATAGCCAATATAGAGCATCCACAATACATTCCACCTATTTTAAGTGCTACAACACCTCAATATATCATACCAACCTATAACTAGGTCATATATCAATTATAGTGGTCATTCAAAATTATTCACTAGGATACAAAGCTCATATCGCCCGTTAAACATACACCCTATTCCGGGATTCATATCAATCATTCAGATTATACTAAAATTTTCTTAAAATAACAAATACATAAATACCTTCATACTCACCAAACTGCCCGGGAAGACTCGTGGCATCACTTCTCCCAGCCGCACCCAAAGTCGCTAACGTCTCCACAATGACATGCTTCCCGTTCACATCCACCTTCAAATCGCTGGAAATACTTGGCTGGCCACTAGACTCCGTGCCGAACCCGTACGATTCGACCCTAACAAAATCGACGGCAACAGGGAGACCGATTTGCCTCACCAAATCGGCGAGGAAGATGAAGGCGCCGGTGGCGACGCCGACGAAGACCAAGCCGGAGTGGTGCTTAAAGTCGGCGGAGATCTCGAAGGCGAGTTCCAACACGCGAGCGGCGATCTCGGACACGGTGAAGAGAATACGGTCGATGTCGGCATCCATTGAGGGATAGGGTTAGGGTTTGGGTTTGCCATTGGATTTTGGGGGCGGGGGTTTTCTTCTGAGGTCGGGATCGAACCCAGAAGGGGAAGGAGGAGGAGGAAAGGATAAGGAGAAGAGTGGGGTTTTTTTTTTTTTTTTTTGTAAAGTAGATAAATAAATAATAGATAAATAAATAATGTATTTAGTATGGGATAATCGTCTATAAGCCCCTCAAACTTAATACGTTTCAAATAAACCCCAAATCTCAATATATTATAAACAATACAAAATACGTGAAAATTATCTTATAATAATCCCCCAGAATAATAAAATAAACTAACTATATTTCCTCACATAAAATCTCAACTCTTTTTGATGTAAAATCTCAACTCTTAACTCTAATATAACAATAGTACCAATCTACCACAATTATTCATACCAATATCAATATATACATAAAATATCCCAAAAACAATTTCCAGCACTCCAATTATATAAAAATAGATATTTCGGTATTTTAAAATCTGAGGTGTTACACCACTTTGGAGAAGAAAGGGTGTGAATTTCTTGAACTCAGTTCCATTGTCGGTTTGAAAGGTTTTTATCTTTTTGCCGGTGAGATTTTCAATTTGTAACTTAAACTGTTTGAAGACAGTAAAAGCATCACTTTTGTGAGATTGGGGATAGACCCATGTGTATCTACTGAATGCATCCATTAACAGTAAATAATAACGAGAACCATTTCTAGAAAGCATTGGAGCAGGGCCCCACAAATCTGATACAATTAGTTGTAATGGTTCTTTATAAATTGTGGAACTCAATGAAAAGGGCAATTTATGACTCTTGCTAACACGACAAGCATGACAAAACAATGTGGATTTATTTTCTACTGGCAATGAGTAGGTTGACACAATTTTATTGACAATTTTTAGCATCGGATGGCCAAACCGGTGATGCCACAATGAAACTGACTCTGATTGAAAAGCAGAAAGAGAACTAGCTGTCTTGTCGACAAAGTGATACAATCCTCCTTTATCCGTGCCGTGTAACAGCGGTGTCCCCGTTTTCTGATCCTTCACAATAAAAGAGAATAGGTGAAATTCAAAAAATACTTTGTTGTCAATGCAGAATTTGGATACAGATAATAGATTAGTAGAGATAGATGTTACGTAGTAAATTTGATTGGAATGAAAAGTTCAATTATTAAGGCAAAAGGAGGATTTACCAACATGTTTAATAGAAAGTGTATTACCATTGCCAACTTTGATTTGATCAGGGCCATCATATTGTGACTTGATGTGAAGATTGTTCAGATCAGGGGTTAAGTGGTGTGTAGCACCACTATCTGGGCACCAATTACCATCAAGGAGTGATCCAGGGGCAGCAACATATGCAGTTGGTGGGCTGGATGAAGAGGCGGCGGTGAAATTGCGATCAAAGCGATACCAACATTCCAGAGCAGTGTGGTTCTTTCTGCCACAGAGCTGGCATGGTCCTTGGGGATTGCGATTTGGTTGAGGGTGGCCTTGGGCTCTGTTGGAAGGCCGATTCTTCTGACCTTGAGAGCCGAACCTGTCTCGAGAGTTGTTGTAGCGATTGGTAGGACACGAAGGGCCATAATGGGCAATGTTTGCCATAGCCTGAGGGGAGGTTGCATGTTGAGCTTCCCAGCGCATCTCATAGGCTAACAGGTTGGAGTAAAAATCATCCATATGGAGATCGGCTACGGTTGCAGTAAGCACCGTTACAATGGGATCATAGGATGAGTCAAGACCACCTAGCATCATGTGCTGGAGATCAGTGTTTGAGATAGCATTGCCAGAGGCGGCAAGATTGTCAGCGAGTTGTTTCGCATGGAGGTAATATTCAGCCATTGACTTGTTTCCCTTGAGCATATTTTGTAATTCACACTTGAGATATAAGACCCTGGACTGAGATTGGGAGGAGAAGTGCTTGGGGAGTGATTCCCAGACATCTCGAGACGTGCTAAGACCAACTACTTGAGCCAGGACTGACTCGGAGAGGGAAGATAATAACCATCCTAGGAGAATTTGATCTTGTTTCTTCCAGGTGGTATAAGCTGGATTAATCTCTGTGGATTGTGGGAGAAGACGTGTGGGGCAAGGGAAGCTCCCATCGACGTATCCTTCGAGGTCGTACCCCTTTAGAAGAGGTCAAAATTGGGTGAGCCAGAGAAGATAGTTGTTGTTGTCGAGCTTAACGGAGATTAGATGGTGAACTTGGATTAGTGGGAGTGGAGATGGTGTTGTGGATACAATATTGGTTGCAGCGGATTGAGGGGTGGCCATGATTGGAGAAGGTTAAGCTCGGTTTAGGATCAGAGGCTCTGATACCAAGTGAATTTTATTGATTGGCTTACACACCTTAAACCGGTGATACATAATGGTATATATAGAGTTTTTACAAATCAAATCAGATCTTATTGGTTACGGATCCTATCCTTTAGGGATGCAGTTGCAGATCTATTCTTCTGGAGTTGTTGACGCAGTTGCTGATTCTTCTGGAGTTGTTGACGCAGTTGCAGATCTTTAGGGGTTGTTGAGGATTGCGTACAGTCGACTGTAGTGTGATATCAGTCGACTGTACCGAAAATTTTGTTGCAGTAGTTGCAGGCTTATTCAATTGACTGATGATAGGATTCAGTCGACTTATGTGAACTCAGTCGACTGATAGAAGCTCAGTTGACTTAGTCTTGACAGTTTGTGACTAGCTATTTCATATATTTAGGCTCAATTAGTTTCGATGCAAGACAGCAATGAAGTTTGATTATGTATCATCTGACTACAAGAATCTTAATATGCATTCCTATTTGTTCCTTTTTGACATAATTGATACAGAATATTTGTGGCGTGGTCATCATTTATTTCGCACTTGGACGATTTGATCGTGTGAATGAGATTATCTGCTATGACAAGTGGGAACAAAATCTAATTGGATATCTTATATATGGAACAAAATCTAATTGGATGTCAGATTGGTAAAGTCCCTGCGGTATCTCTTATATTGTGCTTGAAGTTGACGTATGGATAATTGCTGGAGGTGACGGAGGTATTGTGAGCAACGACGAGAATAAACAGTGTACAAGTAAGGGACGGAGAGAAATGAGCTCAAATTGGCACGAAAAATGGGCTCGGACGAGGTCGGTTGAGCAGTAGGATTAGATTTCGTTGTATTTGATGTTTATTAGTTGGGGAGTATGAGTTTCAGGACCCAGTCTGTTGGGATCTGAATTTTATAAGTCTTATTTTTTGTTGTATATTTTGTTAAATTTTTTTTAATGAAACGCGGGGGCATTCAACCCACCGTTTAGGGGAAAAAAAAAAAAAAAAAAAAAAAAAAAATAGTTGAACCAATACAAGATAAGAATTAATTTCCAAAATAACCCACTTTTTGAAAGTAAGTACCTAACTGATCCACTTTCGAAACTATTTACCAAGTTGACCTACTTGCTAGTTTAGTTCAGCTGACCTCGCTATCTATCTCGGATAGCCAGTATAGGTCTATACATTTCAGGTAGAAATTATATGTTCAATTTTTCTGAAAAATGAGTACAACTACACTCGCTAACTGAGATAGCTAGGTCAGTTGAACTAGACTCACTATTTGAGATAACGAGTGCAGTTATATACATTTAAGGTAGAAATTACATGTTCAAAATTTCTCTTAAAAAATAAGTACGACTGCACTTGTTATTTGAGATAGTGAGTTCATTTGAACTAGACTCGCTATCTAAGATAGCGAGTGTAGTTGTATACATCTCGTGTTCAAAATTTCTCTGAAAAAATGAGTACAACTACTCTCACTATAATGAGATAGTGAGTCTAATTCAAATGAACTCGCTATCTCAAATAACGAGTGTACTTGTATACATTTGAGGTAGAAACTGCATGTTCAAAATTTCTCTGGAAAAATGAGTACAACTACACTCGCTATCTCAAATAGCAAGTCTAGTTCAACCGAACTCGCTATCTTAGATAGCGAGTGTAGTTGTACTCATTTTTTCAGAGAGTTGGTTTTAGAAGGAAAAAAAACTACAAACTAAACTCGATGTTTCCAACAGCGAGTCTGGTTCAACCAAGCTCGCTGTTGGAAACAGCGAGTCTGTCTTTAGACTTTTATATCTTTGCGAGTTTTCTCAAAGTGTTAGAGAAAACCATAGAACTACTGTTCGAACTGCCCGCTGTTTGAATCAGCAAGTAGGTCAATTTGATAAATAGTTTCGAAAGTCGGTTAGTTTGGTAAATACTTTGAAAAAGTGGTCATTGTGGAAAAAATTCTACAAGATAGCTAACCATTACTGCCAGTGCCACAAACCATAAAAATAGTACATGCCTTTCAACAACATAATATTCAGCCAACCAAAATCAAACTACTACAAGATCCCTTCCTCTGGTATTAAAAGAAAAAGAAAATTTTCAAGTACGGTTCGACTTTTACGTTTCAATCAGCAGACATGTTACCATAAACCCCAATCAATACTTGTGAGCAGCCGTGTGGAAAACAATTGCGGAAAAAAAAGAATCACGAATTTGTTTCCCTAACATTGATTCACAGTAGAAGTTGATTGAACTTGTGGATAGCATGGAGCAAGATGATCAAGTAGAGCAGGACAGCGACAAATCCGCATATCATAGCTCCCCTAGCTTGGTCACAAAACTTGGGGATTGTGTCGCAGATTGGCAACCAACCGGAGTGCACGTTTCCCTTCTTCCCTACCTCACCTACTGCTACCGCTGCAGACACTGCAGCTGTGAGGAGCATCGTCACCACCTGGATCAAGATTCAATCATTAGGGCCGATTTGATTCCTTAAAACATTGACAAAGTAGCGAGCAACACAAAGAACTAGCTTGGGGGATTCCTTTCAACACAAAGCATGCTTCGAGGAGAACCTAATGTCCCTCGAAAGATCATGCAGGAGGCACAGTTTTTGTCCAAGGTCCAGTGGGCATATGATTTTGCTACTTCTTTATAAACAGATTGGTGCTAAAGAGATTAATTACAAAGGTCTAATATATGATATTTACCACATCGAATGCCAAAATTAGTCGCGAGAGACAACCAATCTGAGGAACGAAGAGAGCGAGCAGGCTGTAAATGGCGCCAATGGCGTTGGCAATCACAAAGAACCTGCAATTGTTGATTATTGATGATAAGATCTACAAGTTAATATGCAAAAGTATTACTATAATATGATAGCCAAATTAATGAATGCTAGTTTAGCAGTTTAGAGCAACTGAAATGAACCGTACTCGAACGCAGGGGTGTAACTGAACTTGGCCTCCACACTGATGTTGAAGACAGTAGTAGACTCATGGCTGGTAGCCATGACGACTGTGGCAGCCGCAGCGGCCACTAACGCTAGGAGCCTCGGAAGAAAAGAACAAGCTCTTGAAGCCTTTTCCATCATTGATGAGAAGAAAATGATATCAGAAAAGAGGTTGGAAATTAAGAAGGAATCAGGGTGGTGGTATGCATTTAATAAGTAGTGTTCAGGGAGAGGTAGCTTGGGAGGTTAGACGAGAGGGAGTACAGTGGGTAGGAAAATGCAGATATATTTAGTTGGATGTATGAGTGCTTATATTGGTCACCTATCCTTTTGTTTTGATGTTGACAAAGTTGCTCACTACTCAACATCTTCGGTCTTGGACATCATATATAATCCCTTTCTGTTGGGGCTACTGTTCTACTACTTGTTGAAAATAGTTAATTAATTTGATTTGATTTTGAATTTTTTTCCCTACAAGGTAAGTTGGGTGTATAAAAGGGTAAATGAAATGTATTGAAACCAAAAATAAATATGTCCGAAGAGACGTATGGAACGATGAGTTCTCCGGGTATCTTCTATATCTGCTGACCGACGGTAATCTGGTGCACTTGGCAATCCAGGCTTCAATTTGTGTAAATTCCAAGCGTAAGAAGAGCAGCTAAGTTTAGAGAAAATGGTGATGGATCTCTACTTTCTCATTGTGAACACAAGCACAAGAATGAGTTGGGGAGATCTTTAGTTGTAGAAGTTTATAGCTAGCAGGAATTCCGAGAGTACTCTTACAAGTCAAAAGATCATCTTCATATTAGACTGGTAATCGACCCCTCTTTTGTATTTTGGTAAATGATTCACCTTGTTGACGTGAATTTCCTTCTTGCACTTGTCAAAAGCTCAAGAGAAGGAAAAGTTACCGGCCTGCTGTAGCACGCCACCAAATCGAATAATCACTATTAGCCTGTTTTATAAGAGGGAAGTAGTTGGCACTCTAAGAGCTTCACTCGATATGGACTGCTAAGGTGGTGCTCGGAGTGCCCGTCATGACGAGTTGATTTTCTGATATTCAATTGTCTGCATATAAGCATTTTGCACCTATAAGGTTTTCCTGTCTTAGCTGTTTAACTAGAAAACTTCTCGGCAACAAGGGATTGAGATATATATTTATCTATTATTATTTATTTTTTTTCCTAATAAATTTGACGGGTGATTAGATTGTTCCAACAGTATTTTTTAAAAATATATTTGGTTTGATAAAACCAAAATTTTAAGTTTAATTTGATGTTAAATTTGGATTAAAGTTGATTTAATATATAAAGTAGAGATTTATCTATTGCACATGTTGTCAAGAAAATGGGTGTGGGTCAATTTTGTATGCCATCAGACCCCTACCAAACTCTCTCTACCTTTTCTCCACCAAAGTAAACCTTGGCTGCCACCAAACCCCCATAATCCTCCTATAAATATCCTATTGTCAAGGAAATGGGTGGAGGTCAATTTTTGTATGCCACCAGACCCCAACCAAACTCTCTCTCACCTACCCTTTACCAAAGTAAACATTGGCTGCCACCAAACCTCCATAATCCTCTTATAAATATCCTATTGTCAAGGAAATGGGTGAGGGTCAATTTTTGTATGCCACCAGATCCCAACCAAACTCTCTCTCACCTACCATTTACCAAAGTAAACATTGGCTGCCACCAAACCCCCATAATCCTCTTATAAATATCATATTGTCAAGAAAATGGGTGGGGGTCAATTTTTGTATGCCACCAGACCCCCACCAATTTTCTTGATAATAGTTTGGTGGGGGGTCTGGTGGCATACAAAAATTGACCCCCACCCATTTTCTTGACACATGTGTTACACATGTATATTAAGTCATTTATTTTTGACTGTTAATCAATTAAATCAATTAAAAGAAAGAATGACCGGGATTCGGTCTCGACGAAAATGTAAACTTTATTTTTGCTTTTATAATAGTAATGATAATGATATTTATGTATCTTTACATAAATTTATAACTTTGTATTTTTCTTAAGGGTCGGGCCTATGGCCCGAGTTCTATGATGCGGATCAAAGCCTAGGTCGGGCCAGGCTTCAAACTCCAAGCCTCTGTCCGGTCCGTTACTAGTATTGAAATTAAACTTGATTTTGAGTTAAGCTTAATTATGGGTTCATAATCCAAACCCAAAATTAAGCCCAAGTTCTAGAGATTCTCTAGAAACATCATAAAATATTATCACCTCCTCTATATGTTCTAGAGAATTCTATAAAATAATTATCTAAAGATTGTGTAGAAAATTCTAGGAATTGTAAGATATAAAATCTAGATATTATGGTAGAGAGTTCTAGAAAGATATTTTGTAATCTTGGAGCCTATAAATAGCTCCTTCCTCTCTCATTTGTAAACAAGTTGAACAAATAAATAAAAAGCAAGTTAAAGAAAGAGTGTTCTTCATAAGTTCTCGAATTCTCTCTAAAAATCTTTCAAGTATTTTCTAAGTATTCTTCCATATCATTCTTCATACTTAGAGGGTTTCTTCTCTTGGTTTCACTCGGGTTTCCCGAGTATTACGGTCTTGGGCTAGTGCTAAGCACTATCGGAGTTTCTCTACATGGTATCAGAGCCATTCTAATCTTGTGCTCATCAAGATCGGAGTTTAAGAGAGCTCGGTTTATTCTAAGTATGGAATCAATGGGTCGTGTCGTTGGATTGGGAATGGAGATCTTAAACCAATCTAACTACCGGTTATGGAAGTCATGTATGGAGTCATACTTGGTTAGTGAGGACTTATGGGATGTCGTCGGCGGTAGTAGCACAACACCACCAAGGGGAGATGCTGCAACAGCGGAAGCGACAAAGGAGTGGACACGGAAAAATGCTAAGGCGGAGTTTGCTTTGAAGAGGTCAATATCCTCGGGAGTACTTGAGCATGTCTCAAGGTGTACATCTGCTAGTTCGATTTGGCAAGTGTTAGATAAATTGTTCAACAAGAAGAACGAGGCTCAGCTACAATTATTAGAGAACGAGTTGGCGAATGCGAAGCAGGGGGAGTCTTCAATCTCAGAGTTCTTTATCAAGGTAAAAAACATTTGCTCAGAGATTAATACTCTTAATCCGGATGAGTCGATTTCAGAAGCTCGGATGAAGCGGTCTATTATTCGTGGTTTACAACCCGAATATACACCGTTTGTTACTTCTGTTCAAGGATGGGCTACACAACCTTCCTTGGAGGAGTTCGAAAATCTACTAGCTTCGCAAGAATTACTAGCCATGCAAATGGCGGGAGTTAAAGTCAATGATGACTCGGGGAGCGCATTTGTAGCTCGGAGGCAACAAAGTTTTAGAGCCAAGTTCAAGGATAGTGATACAAAAAATAATGATGGACGAGAAAAATCTTCTATGGGAGACAAGAAGCGATTCAAGTGCTACCGGTATGGGAAACTTGGGCACTTCAAAAAGGATTGCCGAGTTAAGTTGAAAGAAACAAATATGGCGGAATCAAAGGGTCACACTGAAGACGAAGAATGGGGAAAATGTTTCACGGTGGAGGCTGCATCTTTAGGTACATCCACAACTAAAAATCTTGGAAATGATTGGATTGTGGATTCTGGTTATCATATTACCGGAGACGAGAAGTTATTTTCTAGTCTTCAGTGTCATGACGGGAAAGAAGCCATCATTACCGTAGATAATTCAATCCACCGCGTTGAGAAGGAAGAGACTGTTGTCATTAAAGGAGATGATGGAAGCCCAATAACTCTCAAGAATGTATATCATGTTCCTGGAGTAAGGAAGAATCTTCTCTCTGTGGTAAATGCGGTGGACTCAGGTAACTACGTTTTATTTGGCCCAAGTGACGTCAAATTCTTAAAGAATATTAAAGAGTTAAAGGCGGATGTGGTTCACACTGGAGCACGAGTTAAAGATCTATATGTTTTGTCGGCCTCCAACTCATATGTTGAGAAGATGAGCACCAATGATAATGTCTTTATATGGCATGCTAGACTTGGTCATATAAATATGACTAAGCTCAAAGTTATGGTAAATAAGGATTTGGTTTATGGGCTCCCAAGGTTGAAGATTCAAGATGAAGGAAAACTTTGTGAAGGTTGTCAATATGGAAAATCACATAGGCTTCCATTTGACAACTCCACTTCACGATGCAGCGCTCCGTTGTAGAGGATCCATAGCGATTTGAAGAACACCCTCCTATTCCGGGTTTCGTTACATGTTGTTGTTCGTTGATGATTTCTCACGGTACACCTGGGTATACTTTGTGAAGGAAAAATCAGAAGTATTTTCAAGATTTCAAGAATTCAAGGTTACCGTGGAAGGCGAGTTAGGTCGGAAGATCAAGACCCTAAGGACGGATAAGGGAGGAGAGTTTATGTCAAAGGAGTTCCTCTCTTTTTGTCAAGAGCATGGTATCAAGAGGGAATTTATATGCCCATATACACCTCAACAAAATGGAGTAGCATAAAGGAAGATCCGACATCTAAGCGAAACGTGTAGAAGCTGGCTACATGACAAGAATTTGCCTAAAGCCTTATGGACGGAAGGCATGAGATGTGCAGCATATGTCATCAATCGAATGCCACTAAGTCCGAATAATATGAAGTCTCCTTATGAGATGGTTCATGGGAAGAAGCCAATGGTGAAACATCTCAGGATATTTGGATCAATCTGCTACATCCATGTGTTCGACTCTCAGAGAACAAAGTTGGAGGCAAAGGCGAAGAAATGCATATTTGTCGGTTATGATGAACAAAGAAAAGGGTGGAGGTGCATGGATCCTGAGACACATAGGTACGTCGTGTCTCGTGATGTTGTCTTTGACGAAGTTTCCTCATATTATGGACAACCTCAAGTCTTGGTCGAACAAGAAGGTGGAGATTCCTTCAAGGTTGATGAACCAGTTCCTCAAATGCCAAGTGTGAGCGGAAGTCTTGAAAAAGAGACGCAAGGTAAAAGGGGGAGCACTAATCAAGAGGAAGATGATGATGAAGATCGTGGTTCCATGGCTAATCAAAGGCCTAAAAGGAACATTGTTAAGCCTGCCCGGTTCAGAGATGAAAGGTTTGTCACTACTTACTCATGTTATTTTGCTGCTCCATTAGATGAAGAAGAGCCATCATCTTATGATGAAGCTAAAGGTGTTCAAGAGTGGGAGACCGCAATGGAAGAGGAGATGAATGCCCTTATAAAGAATGAAACTTGGGATTTGGTTCCGAAAACCAAGGATGTTCAACCCGTTTCATGTAAATGGGTGTATCGAATTAAGCGGAAAGCGGATGGAAGCATTGATAGATTTAAAGCAAGGTTGGTTGCTCGGGGGTTCTCTCAGAAGTATGGAGAATATTATGATGAGATTTTCAGTCCTGTGGCTAAGATGACTACGGTACGTTTACTTCTATCTTTAGCCGCAAGCTTTGGTTGGAAGTTATGGCAACTAGATGTGAAGAATGCGTTTCTATACGGTGAGCTTGATAAGAGTATCTTCATGGAGCAACCACTTAGTTTCAAATCACGAGAGCATCCTGATTATGTGTGTAAGCTTAAGAAGGCCTTGTACGGGTTAAAACAAGCTCCTCAAGCATGGTATGGAAAACTTGCTCAATTCCTTCAGTTTTGCGGTTATGTACCATCAAATTCGGATCCAAGTCTATTCTTCAAGAAGAATGGAGGAGTCCACGTGGTAGTCCTTCTTTACGTGGATGATATGATAATCACCGGGAACGATGATGCTGAAATTGCTCGTCTACAAGAGGATATGTCGGTGAGGTTTGAGATGAAGAAGTTAGGTGAGTTGAATAACTTTCTTGGTTTGGAGGTTGAAAGGGTAAAGGATGGAATCTTCATCGGTCAACAAAGCTATGCAAGAAGGATTGTTGAGAAGTTCAGGGTACACGAAGGAAAGACACGTACTACTCCGATGGATGTGAACATAAGGCTTAAGTGCGATGAAGGGTCCTTGCTACCTGATCCTCGACCTTAACGCCCTCTTGTGGGAAGTCTACTATATTTAACCATTACAAGACCTGACATTGCCTTCGCGGTAGGTCTCATAAGCCGTTTTATGCAAGAACCAAGGAAACCATATTTAGAAGCAGCAAAGAAGATCTTGAAGTATGTGAAGACAACTCTTGGCATGGGTTTGGTGTACAAGTACAATGCTAAGGTTTCTCTTTATGGTTTCACCGATGCTGACTTTGGTGGAGATCTAGATGATCGAAAATCAACATCAGGTTATGTGTTTTTATGTGGAGACACAAGCGTGTCGTGGTGTAGCAAGAAACAAGGAACGGTGTCATTGTCTACCACTGAAGCAGAGTATAAAGCTTCAACACTCGCAGCTCAAGAGTGTACATGGCTTCGAAGACTCCTTGAAGACTTGTTCGAGCCAATCAATAAGTCGGTTGCAATTTATGGAGATAATCAAAGTGCTATCAAGTTGGCTAATAATCCGGTGTTTCATGCAAGGACGAAACATATCGAGTTAGAGCATCACTTCATAAGGGAGAAGGTGCTTGATGGAACAATTGAAGCTTTGGAAGTTCGAAGCGATGACAATGTTGCAGATATCTTCACAAAGTCATTACCAAAAGGTAAATTCGAGTTACTTCGCTCGAAGCTCGGTATGGTTGACAAAATCAAGTTTAAGGGGGAGTATTGAAATTAAACTTGATTTTGAGTTAAGCTTAATTATGGGTTCATAATCCAAACCCAAAATTAAGCCCAAGTTCTAGAGATTCTCTAGAAACATCATAAAATATTATCACCTCCTCTATATGTTCTAGAGAATTCTATAAAATAATTATCTAAAGATTGTGTAGAAAATTCTAGGAATTGTAAGACATAAAATCTAGATATTATGGTAGAGAGTTCTAGAAAGATATTTTGTAATCTTGAAGCCTATAAATAGCTCCTTCCTCTCTCATTTGTAAACAAGTTGAACAAATAAATAAAAAGCAAGTTAAAGAAAGAGTGTTCTTCATAAGTTCTCGAATTCTCTCTAAAAATCTTTCAAGTATTTTCTAAGTATTCTTCCATATCATTCTTCATACTTAGAGGGTTTCTTCTCTTGGTTTCACTCGGGTTTCTCGAGTATTACGGTCTTGGGCTAGTGCTAAGCACTATCGGAGTTTCTCTACAACTAGGATGAGCCTGACTTTTGATGGGCTTTTTAAGCGGGCTTAAGTTTTGGGTTTTTTTTACATCCCTCATTTTAATCGTATAGTTACTTTGCTTCTTAAAAAAAACTATAGTTAACTCTCAGAGTTATAGAGCACGTGTAAGTGTAATGCATGTAAAAGTTTATTTTGAGGTGAAGAATTAAATTGTTAGTTTATATAAATTAATTTTAAACTGTATTGATGAGATTAATTGAGTTGGCTGATTTTTGAATGATTGATTGGCATAACTTTAACTAAATATGTAAATATGTGTGGCTGAGATTAGTTTAGTCCATTGTTGTACAACTCCAACTCTATACTCAAACTTGTGTACTCCAATTATGCCTATACTAGTTTTCCCTTTTGTTATTTTAATGGATGGTTGAGACTAGTCGACCCAAATCTAATTACTGATGGTAACTCGGTTGCTTATCGTAGAGTTGTGTAAAATACAACAAAAATACGGCAATGAACACTTCTTATCGTTGGTAAATGATGAACTATTCTCCTATGAAATGTAGACGCCCACCCAGTGAGGACTTGCATACACCATAACAAGTCTCTCAGGTACACAGTATAGCATTGAATCCAAAAACATTCTGGTCGCAATTGCAGATGAAATGGAGGTCTTCTAGATCTCTTATCAAAAACTGCAACTGTATCCCTCGCCATTTCTCCAATTTTGAGGTAAGTGTACTTTTTTTTTTTTTTTTGAAAATAAAGTGACCGAAGTCACCGATCTCATTAATGATAGATTAACGGGATTACAAAAAGTCCTACATCATCTTAAACATCATACTGTGCTCATCGGCACCAAACCACAAATCTATTACAACATAACAACCTTTAAAAAGCAAAGAAATGAAAGGATACAATGATAACCAAGCCCTAGGGCCCCCAAAGCACCACACTCCTCGATGCTTGGTCTGGACTGTAGTCCCAGAATACCCAATCAGTCTGCCCCGTCCAATCTGCTCCTCTTCCTGGCCCCTGTATTACCTGCCCAATCATGTGTAAGGACTACAATTCTACGCAGTAAAATATGAAATGGAGAAGTAATATTGCGAAAGCATAAATCATTTCTATCTCTCCACAAAGTCCAGACTATCGCCCCCGCAGTGATATCCCATAGGTGCCTGTGTTCTTTCCTAATATTAGTTTTTCTCCAGGGTCCCCAAATATCTTCTATACATTTTGGTGTCTCTAGCGTGTTAAAACCCGGTCCCATAATTTCCCAAACCAAGGCGGCTCTCGTGCACTGTATGAAGAGGTAAGTGTACTTTAAGTGTATGAAATTGGGGTCTTGATTACTGAAACAATACTATCCAGTTAGGCTTCGAAAATAATTAAGTTAGAGATATATGAAACAATGTTTAGATGATTTTCATTGTCCCAAATCATCTATGCAGTTGTCCTGAAATCATATCATATGATGAGTCAAACCAAATTAACCCTCTAGGTGAATTGGAGGAACACTTTGATGTGTACATTCCTCCAACTCAAATACATGGAAAAGCAAACCAACACGATGCGATATAGTCAAAATTATCAAAATTATCGACGATTTTCATCCTCATCACTGGGGTGGGGAAGGTTAGTTCCACCATAATAAACTAGGCTGAATCAATATTGTCATGCTCTATCTCATATTTGAGTTCATGCACAACCTCTTTGATCAATGTTAACTATATATTATAGTACCACACCTCATATGAAGATAAAATAGCAACGACAGTAAGCTTTGAATGAAGAATAAACCCAGACATCTTCTGAACGGTAAATTTTTACAGATAGATAGATAAGGATTTGGTACATGATTTATTCAAAGACAGATTATTTTTATTAGACAAAAAATTTTTTGCTAGCTATGATCGCAGTCTTCAGACCTATATGAACAAACAATCCATCCACTTACATTCATCGCTCGCCTGGTACTCATCCTTTGCCAGTTCACTCAGAATACCAACAGGCTTCAATCTGATCAAACACCACTACCAGAACGAGAAGATTCTAACGCAGACCTGACTCAATCACTTAGAAGATAGGAAATATTTTTGGCCTCAATCAATGGTGCACGCTTTCTGTGAAAATTTGATGGGCTTGTTCTTTGCAGAGTTGACAACGAGAGGGCATGACACGTGCCTTCGATGAGTCACCCTTACCAGCTTTCCCACCACATTGCCTCGCGAAAAGATATCAAAGTTCAATGAGAGAGGTACCGAGCCCCCAGTGCTCGAAAGAGCTAAACCTGCTCCGGCTCCATAGAGAGGAACCTTGTTTCCTTGCAAGATGACTGTCACAGTCCGATGGCTCTTTCTTCGTTGGAAGTACTTCTCTATCTGTAACAAACATCATGAAATATTTGTCATGCATCAAATACATAATTTGAACAAAATCATCATCTAAGAATTTCCCCCCATTAATATGGGGTTGTCGGTATGAAAGATATCACAAAATTTTATGACCCGTCATTATCCCTCTTTATTTTAGAGCCAAATTCATTGTCTAAAAACAACAGAGAATTGAGTATGTCTTATAATTCTAAATGACTAGCATAGAGCAAAGGTTAAGCAAGAACCCCCAGG
The DNA here is from genome assembly GCA_017893485.1 of Hemerocallis citrina. Taxonomy (NCBI): domain Eukaryota; kingdom Viridiplantae; phylum Streptophyta; class Magnoliopsida; order Asparagales; family Asphodelaceae; genus Hemerocallis; species Hemerocallis citrina. The sequence goes on from CM030363.1 coordinate 267,758,794, forward strand.
GAAAAAATCATTCCCATCTTCCTCTGTAATTTATGTTGTCTTTAAAATTTAAAAAGAGGGTTTCAGTTAAATATTTTCTTGTGCTTTACTTAAAAGCTTCAGCAGACGGAAGATAATTAAACTTGAAGAACAATGACGAGACATCGATAAATTAAGCTATATAAATGCAAGATGGCCTTCGACAGACAAAGGACTAGTTCTCCATAATTTATAAAGATAATACGATTGAATATCTCCATATTTTTCTCAAAAAATACGATTGAATATAAGCATCCTATTTAGATTTTACCTGATAAGTGGCAAGCATTTCAACTTACAGTTACAGGTCAATTGCAAATCATACGAATGTAAAGACTAAATTTAGCATGTGGTGTTTGCATTGACATCTTGGAGATAATTATATTAAGATGATAAATTATATTCGAGCAAAAAGCCCGCACAAGAAGTGCCAATGGTTGTGAATTGTGAAGAACATAAACAAGCAAGTAATGTAGAACGGAAGCGGGAGATTCAAACTTAACCTGACCAGTAGCAACTGTAATCTGAGAGTAGATAAGATTTATAGGACTGGAGGTGACATGAATACCAAACATTGACGCAGTATTGTAGACATTTATTTTCACAGAACAGTTCACAGTGACTAATTTGGTAGGCACTCCAGTGTTGTCAGTTCCTTCCCCTGAATAGAAGTCGTCCATCGCCAGGCTCTATATCAAATGAATACCAGTTAAATGAATGGGGGGCATGACTGACACAAAGCATGACATTTGAAGAAATGAATATACAGATGATTTAGTATACATATTTCATGGAATGAAGAGATTCTACTGCATAACTTGTGATTTTTTTGTTTTCTCAATTCGCTTTGGATAAGTAATCTATGAAAAATCTGTACAATTTCAATGCAAGTTGCAATTTCTAAGGAAGTATGGAAATTAGATTAGCATAATTATATGAGAATTCACTTGCATGATGTGTAAATCTCCAGTACTTCAATAACATGGTTATCAGTTATCACTAAGTAAATTAATTGAATATCCAAAAAAAAAAAGAGAATACAAAAGGACAAGCAGAACTTATGTTTATCTTTTTTTGAAAACTGAAACCATATATCAGCAGCATGAACCATTGTTCAAGTAGATAAACCTATTGAAAGGATCTGAAGCCTTCAAGGGGAATATGTCGTTCTACATACAAATTGTCCATTAATTCTTAAAATTTGTTCAAGATAAAAGTCACTGACAACATATACAAGCTGAATCCTTATAAATAATCTCTTTTCCCCCATACAAATCTGTTGCAGATATTTTTGCTTCATTCCAACAGTTAGAGAGTATAACGGTAAAGTACTAGGTTTCCGTCTCTGATCATATCTATATCACTACTGCAACTTTTACTCAAAACAAAACAAGAGCAAGCTTTCAGCTTCAAAACAATTATGAAACGCGATAAATTGACAAACCTTTGCTGCTTAATTTCGAATAAAATTTGTTAATAACAAATGATTCTATCAGATCAATATATCTACCCTCCATATAATCAACACAGAGATAGAATGTACCTTCACCACAACGTCGGGCTTATAAGGTCGGCTTGCCCCCCAAATAATAAGACAGAAAGTAGTAAACAGCAAGACAAATGCCAAGAATGCAACCATAATCTGGCAGCGCCGTGTGAGCCCTTCATCATTAAGATCATCATAGTCTCCCTCTTCCAAAATCACATTACACTCAGGCCACCCCTTGTCATTAACTCTCTTTCGGTTTCCCTTTCGACCGGAAGAAGACCGGAAGGTTCCAGAGAATCGGCTTGCTGACGAGGTTCTTGAGTGCCGACTAAAAGAAGGGTGGGAGGGAGATTCCATGGGGCTATTGTATACAGGGGTGGCTTGCATTGAAGAAGACTTATCACCATCATGGGAATCTCTAGAAGGGCTCTGGACATAGTAAACAGGCCTCTTAGGAGATCGAGAGGGGGATGAAGGGGCTAAACTTGTGACATCGGATTCTGACTTCGCGTGCATCATCTTGTTTGTTTAACCCGATCAACTTAAATTGGACAATAGTGTTGTCAATTCATTTACTGTCTACAAATTCCAATCATAGATGCTATTAGCTAGCTGAAATATGTAAATATATTGCAACTACAAAGACAATAAGCTGCATGTTTTTAGGAGAGGAAGAAACAACATGAATTAAAATTCATTTTGAGTTCCTCTGCAAAAATTCCAAACTAAATATGTAAAAGAACCTAAAACCCATGAAAAATTTCATTGGTTTCAAAAAGAAAAAGGATATATATATATATATATATATTTGATCGTAAAAGGTTGACCTTGGCCCCGTGTTTCATTAAAAAATTTAACAAAACAAACAACCAAAATTAAGGCTTATGAAGTTCAGATCACAACAGGCTAGTTCTGAAATTCATACACCCCAACCAACAAATAAAAAATACAACGAAATCTAATTCTATTGATCGGGTGACCTCGTCCAAGAAAAAGGATTTTTTCATCCCCTTTTTCCCCATTTCTGCAAAATTTGACAGAATTATGACTAGAAATCAAAACATTGAGGATCTTTCATATTACTTCTTTAACTTAAGATGGGCAGCACAAAAAAGAATACAAAAAACAAACAAAAAATTGGATTAGTAAGAGTCACTTAACCTAGGGTTTTGGAGAGAAACACCAAATCTTTGAGAAAAAAATACAAATTTAAAACCCTGTTGATGGGAATGGTCCTAAAAGTGGAAACCTCATTCATTAAAACCTTTCACAAATATTCTGAAACCCACATAAACACTTTCTAATTTTAAAAAAATAAAAATGGAAAAATAATAAACCACAATTATCTTCTCTAATTCTAATCAATTAATTCCACCATTCATTTTCACATATCTCCACAAAAAAAAAAAAACATAATCCCCCTACAAATGTATTCGACACAAATAGAAACAAAGTGACAGAATTCAATTACCAGAAGCAATCTTATCCACCAAAAACACAGACCCCTTTCATTTCTGATCTTGAATATAATTACCAACAAATAAAAAGTAATTAATAAAGAAAAAAGAAGAAGAAATTTGTCCTAAATTCAACTAAAGAAGAGAAAATGGAATGGAAGCAGAGGAGAGAAGGGAGACAGAGGTTACTATATCAGTGCGCGCGAGTGACGTGGCAGATAGAGGAAGAGAGGATATTCGGTTGGTTAGTTGAGGAGTTTAGGTTCGGATTGAACTCGTTTCAGGTCCGAACCTGAAGCTATCTGGTTCGGTTGTCGGCAAAGAAATCTTTTTTTTTTGAGTTATTTTTTTAGGGTTTTTTGGGTGTGGTTTAGGTTAATGTTGTTTGTTTGCTTGTGCATTTGAGTAATTGGGCAATTATTCTACTATAGTTGTACCTAGTTAGGTACTGGTGGTGATGTCGTGGGTCCAAGTGTGGAACAAATAAAAATGATGAGGATGATAATTGTAGTTTATGATAAGATCTTATCACTGTGGCATCATATCTCATTAACTTTAGTTTATGTTATAAATTAAACTTGTTGTGTAATTATATCTTTTGGTTTGGAATATCTCATAGTTCTTCTGCTTGTGAAACTTATGTTTGTACAGACAAGGATTTTATTGATAAAAATAGATGTTGATTTAGACATCGTAATTGGGCTGTTAATTGGTCGGATAAGCAGTAGCCGTCATCCTTCTATTGCTAAGAACTGACAGTTGTTGCTGCACTGTGAAACTAGCCTTATGTAATCTCCACCATATTAAATATTAAAAGACACGTGATATAAACTTTCGCTTAAATCACCTCATTAGCTGGGAAGGGAGCAAACTCAGATAGAGGCTGCTACTACCTCATTAGCTGGGGAAAAAATTTGTATGTAAAAATCGCATAGAGAGATGTAAATTATTGATCTTCGAGGTATGAATTTTGCGCTCCTAGGTAAGTGGTGGTGAGAAGTCTTTCACCTTAACGGCGAGGGATGGCAGGACTTCGTTCAGGCTTACCTATATGGGAATGACACGGAAGTTGGGTTTCATAGTAGGTTCACGTGTTTCTTGGTTCTGAAAAGGGATAGCAAAAGCATACGACCCATTTAATAGCTGTGTAGCGTCCTATATTGGCAATGACAGACTTATTAGATTCTGGTGGGATAAGTGATGTGGTGACCACACACTTAGGGAACTATTCCCAGAGCTATATGTTCAGGCAGCACATCCACACTGCACGGTGGCACGAAGTTGGAGGAGAGACTCATGGAAACCAACCTTTAAACATAAGGGAACTACAAGCTCATGTTTCCAACTCAGGAATGAAATGCTCACAGGGTCTAGATAGGAAAGCTTGAGGGCTTGAGAAAAATGGCACATTCAGAGTACGATTAGTCTATAACCGCATTCACTTCAGAGGGTGCTTGTCAAAATGGTCGGCAATTATTTGGAAGGCAAAAGTTCCACTTAAAGTGAAAGTTTTCCTATGGCTACTACTAAATAACACGATTTTAACTAGACAAAACCTGGTCAAACGCCAACCAAATATTGACAGATCCTGTGGATAATGTACTAATCGAAACCTGAGACCATCTACTTTTGGACTGCCATAGGAGCGAAACAGTTCTCGTAGATGTACTTAGGGCCCTGGGTACTACCGAATATCTTAGTAAGTACGAGGACTTTTGGATCGGCCCAAAATTTGCAACTGAAAGAAGTAATATCATAGAAGCTTGGTATATCGCAATCGCCACTACGACCGGGGTGCTTTGGCTAAATAGAAATAATTATTACTTTCGTGGGACTAGTAATAGTGTTTCTAGTAACCTAACACATATTATGCACCTTATCTCTTTCTGGGCTACAACTGTTGCAACAGGTTCAAGATGGAGGATTGCCAGCATTTTTCAGGTAGAAGAGTACGATGACGAGGAAATCGAGATCGGCCCAACGATTGAATGAGGGTAGGATGATGCTGCGTGCAAGACTGGTCCTACGATTGCGGGATGCGTCTTTACTATACTCTTTTACTTTTCATAGATCCCCACCCCCCAGGGTCTATTAGAGGAATCATGGTGTTGCATTTCTGTACTTCTGCCTGTATGTTTCTTTTATTGTTCCATCCTTCCATGTTTGGGGGAGGCCTTATGTTTTATTTATGTATTGTAGAATTTTGTATTCTGCTCAGTACTCTGAGTTTATTTTATTAATCTCTTATTAATGAAACATAGTAGTCATATTCCACATTTTCCTTCAAAAAAAAAACTTTCGCTGAAATCTCATAATGATGAAATTATGTTTTTGTACATAATAAAAAGGTTTACAACGGAAAATTTTACCCTGAGGTTTCACAACAAAATAGTAAATTATTTTCTCCTCTTTTATTTGAATTGAAGAACTTTTTTCATCAATTTTACCACCCAAATTTGAAGAAAATGGAAACGTTATGATATACTGAAAGTAAGTTTTTTTTGCTTTGCGAAACGCTAGGTTTCAAAAACTTTGATCATTTTAGCCTAATAAAAATAGGGTAATGATTTATTTTTTTTGAGGGAAAAGGTGGAATAAAGCCACCCTGTTTCATTAATAAGACGTTAATAAAACAACCCCGGCGTACCGGGCGAAAACAACAGTACAAAACAAGATACAATGCAGGAAAAAATACGAGAAAACAAACATGCACCCCCAACAAACCCTGGGGGGTGGGTCAACTACTCAACCTCCAGCGACCAGAGAATACAGTATAGAGAAACAAAATCCCAGCTGGCAAGCACTGTCATGACTGGTGCAGCCAGTCCCTCAATCCAGTGTTGGCCCGAACTCTACCTCATCATTGTCAAACTCCTCTACCTGGAATACTTTGGCTATCCTCCCTCTTGTCCCGGTGGCCGCAGCTGTAGCCCAAAAAGAGATTAGATGCATTATGTGAGTCAGATTACCAGAAATACTATTACATGAAGCACGAAAATAAAAATTATTTCTGTCAAGCGATAACACCCATGTTGTCGCCGCTATTGCAATGTACCACGCCTCCTTCATCTCGTGGCGAATCGTTGCAAATTTTGGACCAATCCACAAGTCCTCATAAACACATGGGTAGTCACCTGTACCTAAGGCTCGAAGTACCTCAACCATAGTTGCCTTACTTCTAGGGCAGTGAATAAAAAGGTGATTTAAATCTTCCACCTGTGAGACGCAGAATCCACAATTGGTCGCCACCTGTGGTTGTCTTTTGGCCAGGTTTTGCCTAGTGAGGATGGCATTATTAAGTACTAGCCATAAGAAAACTCTGACTTTAAGGGATGTTTTCACCTTCCACAACACCTGTGCCCAGCTGGGTCTGCACCCTTGAAAGTGAATCCGGTGATACAGATATCTCACCGAGAAAGCTCCCTTGCTTTCGAGTCCCCATCGCTTCTGGTCTGGGCCTTGAGTCACCTTGTGCCTGCCCGTGCGATGTGTGCTTGCATGTCTAGCAGTTGCTGATGAAGATTTGGAGTGAGCATACCTCGGAGCGCCGGTCTCCAACCTCCTCTTTTCCAACCGTCGGCCACGGACATATTTGGTCGAGTCGACCTCTCATACAGCTCTGGGAACATATCCTTCAGAGTATGGTCTCCACACCACCTATCCCACCAGAATCTGGTAGACCGGCCATTGCCGATGTTCGACGTGACTGCCGAATTAAAGGGGCCGCTAACCTTGGCAATTCCTTTCCAGAGACGCGAGACTTTAGCCCCTACTCGGAATCCCAGGTCTCTCGTACCTTTCCCCTTAAGATACGGTTGGATGAAGTCCTGCCAGCCTTCCCCGCTGTTGTGGAAAACCTTCCACCACCATTTTCCCAGTAGGGCCAGGTTCATATCTCTGAGGTCTATGATGCCTAGCCCTCCATGCCTTTTTTTCATGCAAGCGATACTCCATTTGATGAGGTGATAACCTCCTTTATTCGAATCTGCCCCCTCCAAAGGAATCGTTTTCGAATCCTGTCAATCCTATTGATTACCCATTTCGGAAGCTCGAAAAATGACATGTAGTAGATAGGCAGGTTAGACAGCACTGAGTTGATGAGTACCACTCTGCCCCCAAGGGACAAAGATTTTCCTTTCCAACCCGACACTCTGTCCTCCACCCTGTCAATGATAGGTAACCAGTCTGCTTTAGTTAATTTCCCGAGCCTGAGTGGTAACCCTAGATACTTGATAGGGAAGCCACTCGTCGTGCAATTCAAAATGGTCGCGTGTTCCCCTGCTTCATCATCGGATAGAGAGACTGGAGTAAGCGCACTCTTGTGAAAATTAATCCTCAGGCCTGACCAGGCCTCAAAACAATATAGGGCCCTTTTAAAACAGACAGTTTCTTGTCTAGACCCATTTCCAAAGAGTAGGGTGTCATCTGCATATTGCAGGATCGAACACCCTTGAGTAGACGCGTTGCTGGCCACTGGCGTGATCCAACCTTTTTCTTGGCATTTCTCCAACATAACCCTCAGCACATCCGCTACGATAGTAAATAAGAGCGGTGATAGCAGGTCCCCTTGTCTGAGCCCTTTCCTACAAGGGAACGGCTGGCCCGACCTACCATTCACAGATATGGCCGTTTTGCTAGTCTGCAAGCACTGTCTGATCCAGCAGATCCATTTATTTCCGAAACCCCTACCTCTGAGAGCCTCCATCAAGCACTCCTAATCGACCGAGTCATAAACTTTTTCAAAGTCCAGCTTAAGCAGAAAGCTCAAAATAGGGTAATGATTCACACCTACAATCTATTCTTACAAACTTTTTCTTTATCACCTTAGATAACACAATCTTATTGAAAATATTCTATAGAGTCTTGCAGAGTATGTTGTAGACATCTCTAATAAAATTGTAACACATAAAATTATAAGGTTATAAAAATTGTATGTGCACTACCCATTAAAATAATTTGATTCTCTGAGGTAATTGAACATCAACTGTACTTCTCCTTTATGGGTATTAAAGATATCAAATTGTACTGGCTAATAAATGACAGCTGCTACAGTTCGAAAAGGGGGAGAAGAAGAAAAAAAAGGTTTTATGTTCTGGCACATACTATAGCACAATTAAATAAGATTTATTGGGAGCAGGCTCCCATTATTTTTCTATTTTTCTTTCACAATTTCTCATTTTCTGTTATCTACTCAATGATAGCTGAATTTTTCCCAAACTATCCACTTTTTGAAAGTTTTTTTTCCAAATTGCCTTATTTTTTAAAAAACATTTCAAAACGTCTTACTCGCTTTTTGAAAAAGCGAGTTTGGGTAAAACCTCATCGCTTTTTCAGAAAACGAATGTAAGGCTTTGGTTTTCACTTGCCCACACTCGCTTTCTCAAAAAGCGAGGGAATTTAGAATTTTTTTACCACACTATCCCACTTTTTGTAAGTATGTACGAAACTGTCCCTGTTTGGAAATTTAATACCAAAAATTCCTTGTCGCTAACTGAGTTAACGCGCCTAGTAATTTTCTTTGCGTTTTCCCAGTTAGCGTGTGTTAGGGGATAACATTTTTTACCTAAGCAGGGTGTTTACGAAAAAACAACCAATTATAGACACGCTAACTCCGTTAGTGTACCTATTTAAACCACATGCGCTAACGGGGTTAGCGTGATAGGTGGACAATAGGGATGTAGGCAAAAGACCCCAAGTAATATGCTGAAAATTTGAGATACTCACACACGTTAACTCAGTTAACGTGCCACTTTTTACCAAGGCCGTTAACTGAGTTAACGACTGTTGATTTTTCAAATTTTCCAGAAAGTTGAAACTTTTTGGAAGTTTGAGATACTCACATCTTTATACTAGGCACGTTAACCGAGTTAACATGTGTCATTTGTTATCATATTAATTAAAGCTCGCTATCTCACTCTCATCTCACTTCTCCTCTCTCCGAAAACCAAAATCAAGCGATTTTAAACCCAAACCCCAAACCCTAGTCTTCGATTTCGCCCTCTACCCATCCCAATCTCTCGAAATTTTTGGTGGAATCTCTTCTTCACTCCCAAAACACTCATCTGAATCTACAATTTTCCCAAAAAATGCCTATTTAACCCATAAAGGGTTTCCCCCAAATTTTTGAAAGGAGAGGCTCGTGGTGCTTGCCGTCGACTTCTTACTTCCACCCTACAATCGTTTGTAAGTCTTCGTTATTTATGCTATATAATTTTTGTGATTTTGGGTCTAGGGTTTGATTTGCAATGTTGGGTTCATTTGTGCCAAATTTAAGGGAAAATCAAGTAGAATACAGTCTATGTTTCTAATATGGTTCATGATGAAATAGGAGTGTCGAAGGAGGGGACTTTTGTTCAATATATCTGTTAACCATCATGTTGAATACACTACTTAAATGTTTGATATTAGACATTGTTAATTGTTGGAAATTAGACATTTGACATTTTGAGTAATAATGTTTGATATGTAAATGTTGGAAATTAGACATTGTTAATTGTATAAGTAATTTATAGTGATTTTAAGTTAAATCTTTTAACATATATTATCTAACATGTAGAATTCAATTTGATATAGGATATGACACGGACAATAGGTAATCCCGAAGTAGGGAGTAGTAGTAGACCTCAAACTACCCAGGAAGGTCCACGAACATATCACGGACAACCTCCTAAAAAAACACACCGTAGTGGACAGAGACGTACCAATGTAAGATGATTTGACATTAATTTCATACGTTTAATTTTAATATCAAGAAAATTATAAATATATATGTTGAATTTCAACTTTTTTTGGGTATAGGTTGAGGCCGGTACTTCTTCTTCTCCGGCAACTCAAATGGGCCTGACTCCTCCTCCTCCAAAACAACATGGCCCTTCCTCTCCATCTAGTCAATTGGGACCATCTTTTTCCTCATATGTTCCTCAGGTGGTTCCCGGTCTGATCGACCCAAAGCTTCTGACTCTATAAAGCTAGCATTGATCTAAAGCCGTTTGGGAAGGAAACTTTTTGGAGTGTAATTTTAGGGGGCATGGCACGTTAGAGATGTATCTCCTTATACATGAGATATTACAGCACTGTGGGATATACCGCATAGGGTTGATGAGCTCCATTAAGGCGGACCAACCCTTATTAACAGCCCTTCTCGAGAGATGGCACCCCGAGACACATAGTTTTTACTTGCCGGTTGGCGAGACGACAGTGACACTGCAAGATGTTGCTGTAATAACGGGTCCGCCAATTGATGAAGAGGCCATAACTGGCACAATGGACTTTGAACCAGAGTTCATTATACACGAGTATCTCGGTGTAGAGGTGGATCGATCAGCCCTTGTAGGCAAATCGTTGAGGCTGAAATGGTTGAAGGAAAAATTCTCCGGTATGTTGAGCAATGCCTCCACGGAGTTGCAGGTACATTGTTACTGCCGAGCGTACATAATGACACTGTTCGGAGGTGTAATGTTCCCAAACTGTCATGCCCCGCTTCCCAAAAATACAGAATACGAGCGCGTGACAAAGCCCAGCGAATGATTTTCATCATTCATGAGCTGTAGGATTGACTCAGCATCATAACAAGAATATAACAAAATGTACATATCCACGCATGCATGAATAATTTATTAAAAAATAGAAAATAATTGAAACAAAATAATAATATCCCAATAGTTTTCAAGTCTGGATCAAAATATAAAACTCTGGAACATAAGGCCGTTACAAGTTTTAAGTAGCAACATATATAAATAACTCAAATACAAAAATAATTAAAGTGGTTTTCCCAAGCGAAACCTAGAACGTCTGCTCATCAATTCCAGCAGGCAACTCGTCTCCAAAGTATGTATATAAAAATAAAAAAAGGAAAAAAATAGGGAAAACAAGATAAATGCCCTTAGTGCATGTTAGGGCCGCAAGTAGTAAAACAAGTACAAGAAATATGATTCGGAATCAAGAATGTAATAGGGATGCAACAAGTAGTGGGGATTCAAGAAATTAGCTAGCAAGAAATACAACTCGAGAGACAAGATTGGGTAACAAATACTAGTAGTAGAACAAGTGGTTGGTCAACATATAATTGTATTAAGTATCAAGTAGCAAGTGTCTAGTATTATGCTCAAGTATCAAGTCTCGTGTATCAAGTCATCAAGTAACAAGTCTCAAGTAGGGTATCAAGTGTGTACAAGTGACAAGTTGTTCTTAAGTCTAATGTTCAATTCTATCTAGATAGCACTTCATGCATCCATACTCTTGCTATATGGTTGCTACATACAAACAGTTTTGTTTAGGCCTAGTGGTGGATTTTAAAAGGCGGTGTACTCAGGCATCAAGTATCAAGTAAGCACGGTTCATGAATACAAAAATAAAGTAACAAGTTCACGAAGCAAGTTCGTGAATACTAACAAGTTCAAGAACCACACAGTGGGTTTATGAATACAACAAGTTCATGAGCCAAGTAATGGCTTCATGAATACATCAAGGTGCAACAAGTTCATGAATCGAGTACTGGGAAATACGGGCCCCCTTCCGAATACACTTACCTATATTATCCACTACTATGGTCTTTCCCTTAAACCCCGGCTTATTATTTATTATTATCATCAAGCAAGCATGAAAGTGTGCGAAACAAGTCAAGTAAACATAATCGAGAACATGGAACAAGTCTAGGCTAGGTAGGGTACATGTTCGGGGGTCAAAACAAATCAAAATATCAAGAACAACTAGAATTTCAAATCTGAACAGCATGAGGTTGCTGCACTAAAACTGTGATTTCCGTTGCTACAAGATAGTAAATGTGGATCCGTCAGAAGGTCTAGAAACTAGACTCTTTCCCAATTTCAATGCATATAATTAAGATACATAAAAGTTGTGATAACATGTGTCAAAACAGCAAACTATATAGCATTTGTGTTCAGCCAGAATTTGTCAAAACTGAGTTTGTACATATAAAACAGGGTTGAAACACCATTAATTAATTCTGAGAAAATTAGGGAATGTTCTATAGGATGTCCAGTAATAGCATGCAAAATTTCAAGTCAATTACTTACTGGTAGCATAGTTAAAATAATTGCAAACTAAAGTGGTGCAGCAGTTTTTGTGAATCTGCGACTACCGACGCAGCAGCAGTAAAACTGCGATATCTCCTAGACCGTAACTCGAAATTCAAAAATTCTGGATGTTATTGACAACTAGACACTTAGGACTATATTTCATATTCAGGGCTCATGTTCAGATTTTGGTTTTATAGGGGTCGAAACAGCAAGTAAAGACAAGAACAGCAGCAAGTGTGAAATTCTTTTATACACAAGTTGCATGATAAATGACTATTATGAGTCTAAATTAGTGTGTGATACAAATACGTATGCATTGGGAATCAAATCAGTAAGTCACATGTATTTCTCAACTCTAAAGAATGTAAGATTAACACAACACATCATACAACACACGCCTACAAGTCAAGGGGTTCATGTTCAAGTAATTAGGAGATAAAAAGGGTCCAAACTAGTTTTGTAAATATATCAACGAAGGGTTGTGACTCTTAAGATTATGGAATCAATGAGGATTAATTTAGATCAACAAACCATAAGACAAGGAGGAGTCACAACTACTATCTATTTGCAATATTTTTCAATTAAACGCTTGTACTAGAACAATAATTTGTACAAGAAGAATACTTGCCTTAAGGGAGTAATCGAAGAATCCGAGCACGATTGGCACGGATCTTGATGGGATGATCAAGATCAAGGTGATCAACGGCTGAGGAGTGATCCAATGGTACAGATCAAATTAGATCAAGATCGGATCGGAGATCGGATCTGCTCTGGACGCCAAATAGCAAACACCACAGATCAGATCAAGGGAGGCTCGGATCTTGATGAGATCCGACGACTGAAATTCAAAACGCCCCTTCTTCTTCCTTCCTTCCTTCTTCTTGATCGACAGACAGGGAGAGAGAGAGGGGGGGGGGGACCTCGGCGGCGGCTGCGTGACTGCGGTCGGCGACTGGATGGACGGCAGGCAGGACAGCGACTAGTGGAAGGCGACGAAGGCAGAGCTCTGTTTTTGGGTTCGAAAACAGAGCGGCGAAGCAATGGCGGGAGTTTGGGCTTCTGGCTTGGACGAAGCGACGGAGAGGAAGAGGCGATGGGGTAGGGGTGATTGGCGGTGAGATTGTGAAGTAATGGAGGAGACGGCGGGCGCAAATGGGTTCGGGAGTGAGGGAGACGAGGAAGACGATGGTTAGGTGAAGGTGGGTTTCGATGACGAGAGGTGGGAGACGACGAGGAGAGCAGAGGTCGATGGCGAGGAGGCAGTGGGTTGAGGCGGAGGTTAGGGAATTTGGAGAGCGGTAATGGAAGGTGGGGAAGACGATGAATAAGAATAATTCTTGGCTGCTGGATTAGTTGGGGTTTGCACAGTAATAGGGGTTAGGGTTAGGGTTAAGTAGGGTTTGGGTTATATAGGGTGAGGATTTGGGTAATGGGTTAGATGGAACGGGTTTGGGTTTGATAATGGGTTTTGGGTTTTTGGGTATGAGTTTTATAATGGGTTTTGGAAATGGGCTAAAATGGGTTTAATAGAAAACCAATAAGAAGAGTAAAAATATCTAATAAAATATAATTTATAAAATGATGTAATTTTACATTACAAAATAGGATTTATTGAAAATACTACAAATATAGTTAGTAGATAAAAGTGGATTTTTAATAACCAGGCAAAAATATTAATAAGAACAATAATACTAATAACAACAATAATAATAAGAGTAATAATAATAAAAGTAAGAATTGTGCTACAATATAAAAATCATGGAAAATAGTTGCAAATAAATTTGTTGATCGAAAACATATTTTAATAAGAGATCCAATAATGCAATTTAACAAAAGAATTTGAAAGCCGAAAAGAATAATTTACGAAAATTTGAAATATTGAAAATACACCGAAAATACATTTTTGGGAAAACAAGGGTTACACAAACTCCTTTGGAGATTTCGTTCCGTTAATGTACCTACCACTAATCGCCGATCTTGGTGGAGTAGGGGTACAGTTGGGAAAGTGCTACGTTGGCCACATTGTATAGAGCCTTATACAATTGTTCTCTCGGTGCCAAGTAGATGAACGGACCAATATTGATGCTACAGGTCTGGAGTTGGGAACGAATACACATTGGTCGACCCGTTGTCGCAAAGCAGTCACCAAAGTGGGCGAATCTTCCTGAGGACGAGAACATGAGGCCACCGCAAGGTGTGTATTAGATGGGTTCATTGATTGGAAGGATATCCCTAATAGATGCCTTTCATATTACCGGGAAGAGCTTGACCACATGGCAGACGAATGTGTTAAATGGCAACCATATACGGAGGAACGTTTAGCGAGATTACCTCCAGTTTGTATGTCAGCTCCTCAACTGTGATTGACAAAAGCACTACTTATTCACTTTGGTACAGTTGAGGCCTATTTTCCAGATAGAATACTTCGTCAATTTGGGTTGCATCAGAATATACCGGTCCATCAACCGTACAATGCCGATCTACACAGTATCCCCGGTATGGGTCGACAAGCAGCTCGTGATTGGGCAGCTTCATTGCATGTACACGTGGATATTTGGAATCATCGTATCGATTATGTAATTGCAAATATTTCACCATTTGATGCGTCGTCCCATGTCCCTTACATGACGTGGTATAGGAGAATGACTCGCCTTTACATTTCCCCAACAAGCCAATTTCCAACCGGGTCGAAGTACCGACATGTAGGCATGCCGCCGATCCAGCAGACACCTACTTTCTTAATCTGCCAATGTTTCAACCGAAGGCACCATTGCTTCGGAGTGTTGTAAGTTTCATGCCCATATTTACATTGAATTTATAACTACGTTTAATTATTCAATTTATTATCACGTTTATTTCATTTTTGTGTAGATGGCCCAAACATGGATTCAAGCAAAAGAATGCGCGAAAGTATTGAAAAGTAATGTAGTCGAACCGTTGAAGGTATTCGCACGTAAAATTGTTGAGTCATGTCGAGTACAAGCAGATCTCGTTGGCGAAGGCACCAGAATAGATACGATCTTGTCCAGTCCCGTGCACCAAACAGGTCGGCGGAAGACAACGGCTACAAAATCTCGACCACGTCCAATTATACACGAAGAAAGACAGAGAAGAAGAAGGGACCCGTCTCCACCGATTGATGAAATTCAAGAAGAGGAAGAAGAAGAAATAGACGAAGATAATATCCCCCTCTCTGGCTTAACTCAAGCTAGCCCAAAGCGTCATAAACGTGCAAGGAAAAGTCAAAATCTATAACCATAATTGAAATATAGAGATTCAGATTTTGGGTTTTCTTCTGAAATTGGTAGAGATTCAGCTTTTTTCGAGTTCTTTCTCAAAAAGCTGAACCTTCAGGCTTGAACCTTCAGCTTGGAGTATGTTTGATGTTTGATGGGTGGAATGAACTCGATGGAATCCTCGGAGAGGGGGGGGGGTTACGGCGGCAACATGAGGAGTTCATTCTGAGATCGAAGCTATAACAATAATCGAAATATAGAGATTCAGATTTTGGGTTTTCTTGTGAAAAATGTAGAGATTCAGATTTTGGGATGTTTTAATACTCGCTTTTTCAAAAAGCGAGTGTGGGATAAATCCCTCCGCTTTTTAAGAAAGCGAGTGTGGGCAAGTGAAAACCAAAGCCTCGCACTCGTTTACTGAAAAAACGATGGGGTTTTACCCAAACTCGCTTTTTCGGAAAGCAAGTAGGGCGTTCTAGAAATTTTTTTTTTAAAGTAGGACAGTTTGAAAAAAACATTCAAAAAAGTGGGACAGTTTGGAAAAAAATTCATGATAGCTTCTCCATGCATGGTCTTCATAGAGTACAATATTAATGGCAATTGAACTGTGGATCTCAGATCCTACCTCTATACATATATAGTGCATGTTAGATCTGTCTGTGGGTTTGGATCTCTGGATCACTAGTTTGTGTTTGTGTTTCACCTTCACTGCTAGTATCGATTGGGGTCTCGAGTTTGGATAGGAGTTAATTTGTATGTACTTAGTGTGTGAAATGGGTGTCGTCGGGGCTTGCAGCGGGAGTGCTGTCAAGCAACGACATCGGGGGATATCGGTGAACTTGGGGTAGGCAGGACTGTCGTGGAGGCATGTGGGAGAGGTCGGTGAGAGAGTAGAGGGAGATAGATTTTTTAATTTCAAAATTTGGTTTTGAAAGTCGATTTTGATCTGGGAAGTCATGTAGTAGGGGGGAGATTTGAATTTCAAGTCGAGTTTTGAAATTCGAATGAACGGTGAGGAGCTTCTAAGATTCAAACTTGTCCCTAATATCCAAATTACAACCGATTCACAATTAGCAATGAAATGTACCCTACTTGGTGTGGGGGACGGTTGTCAG
The DNA here is from genome assembly GCA_017893485.1 of Hemerocallis citrina. Taxonomy (NCBI): domain Eukaryota; kingdom Viridiplantae; phylum Streptophyta; class Magnoliopsida; order Asparagales; family Asphodelaceae; genus Hemerocallis; species Hemerocallis citrina. Next base: position 267,775,147 of record CM030363.1, read on the forward strand.
GCAAATTTATAGTTTGGGCTCTACTTTCACCAAACTTTGACCTTGGTTGGTCAAAGTGAGGGGTGCCTGTGGTTTCTTTCATGTCAGAGGGCTCGCAGAGGTCAGGTGCGACGTATACCCTCGTTGCGAGGTTGCGGTGAGAGCCATTGGGGGTGAAGCGAGGAGATGAGAACGATGACTCAATCTTGACATGGAGTTGTTAGATTGGCAGAGTGCATGCGATGTCTCTAATATGGTGCTTACACTTGTCATTTGAGTCATTGCTGAAGGTGACGAGGAAGAGCGTACGATAGTTTTTTTTTGAGGTAAAAGGTGGAATAAGGCCACCTGTTTCATTAATAAGCCGTTAACAAAACAACCCCGGCGTACCGGGAGAAAACAACAGAATAGAACGAGAGTACAATGCAGGAAAGAAAGCAAGAAAACAAAAAAACATACCCCCCAACAAACCCTGGGGGATGGGTCTACCTACTCATCTATCCAGCAACCCGAGAGTACAGAAGGTAGAAACAAACACCAGCTGGCACCAGCCCTGTCCTGACTGGTGTAGCCAGTCCCTCAGTCCAGCGTTGGCAAGAACTCTACCTCCTCATCGTCAAACTCCTCAACCTGGAAAACTTTGGCTATGCTTCCTCTTGCCCCCGTGGCCGCAGCTGTAGCCCAAAAAGAGATAAGATGCATAATATGAGTCAGGTTACCAGAAATACTATTACATGAAACACGAAAATAAAAATTATTTCTGTCAAGCCATAACACCCAAGTTGTAGCTGCAATTGCGATGTACCACGCCTCCTTCATATCATGGCGACACTTTGCAAATTTGGGTCCAATCCACAAATCCTCATATACGCAGGGGTAGTCACCTGTTCCTAAGACTCGGAGTACCTCAACCATCGTTGCCTTACTTCTAGGGCAGTGAATAAAAAGGTGATTTAGGTCTTCCACCTGTGTGTCACAAAATCCACAATTGGTCGCTACCTGTGGTTGCCTTTTGGCAAGGTTTTGCCTAGTGAGGATAGCATTATTGAGCACTAGCCATAGGAAGACTCTGACTTTAAGGGGGGTTTTCGCCTTCCACAACACCTGTGCCCAGCTGGGTCTACATCCTCGAAAGTGAATCCGATGGTACAGGGATCTCACCGAGAAAGCTCCCTTGCTCTCGAGTCCCCATCGTTTCTGGTCTGGGCCTTGAGTGCACGTTGTGCCTGCCCATGAGATGTGTGCTTGCATGTCAAGCAACTGCAGTTGAAGATCTGGGGTGAGCGTTCCACTTAGCGCCGGTCTCCAACCTCTCCTTTTCCAGCCTTCGGCCACGGACATATTCGGTCGACTCGACCTGTCATACAGCTCTGGAAACGCTTCCTTCAGGGAATGGGCTCCACACCACCTATCCCATCAGAATCTGGTGGACCGTCCATTGCCGATATTCGACGTGACTACCGAGTTGAAGGGACCGCTAGCCTTGGCAATTCCTTTCCAGAGTCGCGAAACTTTAGCTCCAACTCGGAACCCAAGGTTTCTCGTGCCTTTACCCCTAAGATAAGGTTGAATGAAGTCCTGCCAACCTTCCCCGCTGTTGTGGAATACCTTCCACCACCATTTCCCCAGTAGGGCCAGGTTCATATCTCTGAGGTCTATGATGCCTAGCCCACCATGCCTCTTTCAAATGATACTCCATTTGATGAGGTGGTAGCCTCCTTTATCCGAATATGCCCCCTTCCAAAGGAATCGTTTTCGAATCCTGTCAATCCTCTGAGTACAAGCGAGGGACTGAGTCAGAGAGTGAGCCCAAACTGTCACGAGAAATTTGCTCTGGCAGAGGGCGACTGATCAGTAGGACTAGATTTCGTTCTATTTTTTGTTTGTTGGTTGAGGTGTATGAGGTCCAGAACCCAGCCTCTTGGGATCTGAGCTTCATAAGCCTTATTTTTGGTTGTATGTTTTGTTAAATTTTTTTTAATGAAATGCGGGGTTTTTTTTATCCACCACCGTTTTACGATTAAAAAAAAAAAGAAATGGGTGTCTATCTTGTATAAAATATTTATCATCTTTAACGTTATAGTTTTTTTCCTTTCTATTTTTCTTTTAAACAAAGCCATAAATCCTGCATGCATAAATTCTTTTTCTCGTAAAAAAGAATAGAGTAGTGCAAACCCAATTTAAATACTGTATATGATTTCTTGTTCACTACTGAAAATGGTGCACATGCGCTGCTAATATTTTTTTTTAAAGTTAATGCTATGCTAATGTTTTAGTTATCATTTTGAATGAAACATTGATAACAACGAATCAGTGGAAGTTAATGAAAACTCAAAAAGGAAATTCGTCATCTACGCGATTTCCAAATCTTGCAGCACTTACTACGAATGTAAACGTTCTGGTATCGAATGTTTGCAGAGGAGATAGTTTTGTGATTAACTTCATCGGAAATCGATCTTCTATTGACCAAGAACGGCTCCATAGATTTAAGCTGACGGTCCTGGACGAGATGCAATTTTTCGATGGCGAAAGAGATGTTAGGGAATTGACGCTAAATTCAAGCAGGACTTTCACGGTTAGCTCCATGTATAACCATTTAAATGACGGGGGGATGAGAAACTATGAAGCTAATATCATTTGGAAAACCAAATGCCCGCTTAAGGTGAAAGCGTTCCTTTGGCATGTAATGAATAACACGATTATTTCAAAAATTAACCTGAGGAGACGAAATTTCCCCATCGATGTGGTGTGTCAAAGATGTAACGAAGGGGAGGAAGATGTAAATCACATTTTCATTCAATGTCCTAAGGCTAAATTATCATGGAAACTTTTGGGGATGGAATTTGGTATTGTAGAGACTCCAACAACTATTATTGACATCTGGGGTAGATGGAGGGGCACTCACATTAGGAAAGAGTATAAGGAGATTTGGGACATTACGGTGGCTGCTATTATTTGGAACTTATGGCTTGATAGAAATGATGCATGTTTTCGTAATATTCATTGTAGATTTTACATTATGTTTTATAAATTGTCTAGCTGATCAATTTTTGGGAAGGGCACCTGAGCGTGAGGAAAAGACTTCGCACTAAAGAGGAGGAGTAGGTCGGATGGCAGTACCGAGCGGGGCTTATCTCTTGTGGACCAGATTGTGATGAGTTTTTTGGCCATTTGGTTCCAGGGACGTTGGTTGTGTTCTTGTGGTTCCGTCTGGGGGTGCTTCTGCTGTGTAATACTCCTTGTATCTTGTTGTTAAGATAAATCAGAGAGATGAAAACAATACTGATTATTGAATTGAGAAATAACTGAGTACAATATCTCCTATATACAGGAGTAAACAATATAAAAAACTAGTACAATACCCAATGTAGGACTATAATATCTAACACCCCTCTCAAACTCACTGTGGATCAAACAATGTGAGTTTGCCCACTAAATATCGAAATCTCTGAACAGTATGAGATTTGGTGAAGAAGTCTGCTGTCTACTGTGACGAGGTAATAGAATGAAGTGAAATGGTACCTGCTTCAAAGCGCTCACGAATATAATGACAATCAATCTCTATATGCTTCGTTCGCTCATGAAAGACCGGGTTGCTTGCAATGTCTAGTGCACTCCGGTTATCAAAATAAAGAGGAGTAGATCCTGAAAGAGTGACACCCATATCTAATAATAACCAACGAACATGAACAATCTCTCTAGTAGTAGCTGCCATTGCTCTGTACTCAGCTTCGGTCGAATAACATGCAATAACTGCCTGTTTCTTATTTTTCCATGAAATCAGCGAATCACCAAGAAATAGACAGAAACCTGTGGTAGTCCGTCTAGTAGTAGGATCACCTACCCAATCTGAATCAGAATATGCACTCAGCTCTAGTTTGGATGTAAAAGGCATGAATAATGAGCGAGTAATAATGCCCAGAAGATATCTGAGAATCTGAAGAAGAGCACCGTAGTGAACCGACGTAGGATCAGAAACAAACTGACTGACAACACTGACTGCGTGAGAAATATCAGGTCTGGTCATACATAAGTAGACAAGCTGTCCAACAATCTATCTGTATCTAGTGGGATCAGGAAGGAGCTCACCGTCAGAGGGACGAAGCTTCACATGAAGCTCTAAGGGTGTATCAGTTGATCGACTGTCAGAGAGGCATGCAACGGAGATAATATCTGATGTGTATTTTTGTTGTGAATTGAGTATCCCCCGAGATTCATGAGAAATCTCTAGACCCAGAAAATAATGTAGTCTGCCAAGGTCTTTCATATGAAACTGCTGGTGAAGATATTTCTGGGTGGATGCAATGTCTTTGGAGTCATCTCCAGTAATGATCATATCATCAATATAGAGTAGTAGAAGTACCCTCCCGTATGGTGATGACCGCATAAACATAGAATGGTTCTGGAAACTCTGACTAGAATCGGCCTTGGTGATGACAAGGCGAAAACACTCAAACTAGGCTCGAGGGGACTGTTTCAGACTATATATAGCCCGACACAGTCGGCAAACATGATGAGGAAGAGTAGGGAGGCCAGGAGGAGGATCCATATAAACATCCTTAGATAAGGTACCATGAAGAAAAGCATTCTTCACGTCTATCTGGTATAATGGCCACTGACAGATGGCTGCAACAGCAAGGAGAATGTGAATAGTAGTCATCTGTGCAACAGGAGCAAATGTCTCATCATAATCAATGTCATGCTCCTGAGTGAATCCTCTAGATACTAGACGAGCCTTGTTCCGCTCAATAGATCCATCAGGTTGATATTTGACCTTGAAGATCCACTTGCAGCTAATAGGCTGAACGCCCTCTGGCAGAGGAATGACATCCCAAGTGCCAGTCTGATTAAATACACAGAATTCCTTTGCAATAACTTTCCTCCACTCAGGATATTGAATTGTGTCCTGATAGGTCCTGGACTTACGTGTAGAGTGTATAGCAGTGAGATATGCATGAAACTGTGGTGATTAGGAAGCTAGGGTGATAAAACCAAACTGGTCAGAAGGACCATTGGCATCAGGTATATAATGTGCCGAAGGGATACCAGAAGTGGAACGTGTAGACTGACGAAGCGGTGGTAGACTGACAGGGTGTAGGGGTGAGGATGGTGGAGAGGGTGCATGAGTCGGTGGGGAAGTAGGTGGGGTGGGTGCTGGCTGTTGTGAGAATGCAGGATGTGTTTCAGTAGGGGAAACAATAGGTGTAAGGACTGCAAGAAGTGTGAATGGAGCCAGAGGAGTGGGATCAAAAGGAATGTGGGAAGATGAAGTCGAGGAGCTAGCAACAACTGGGGAATCGAGAAATCTAGCATCCTGGGAGGGGGGGATGTGGACACGACCAGCCGATGGATCAAAAGAACGATAACTTTTGTGTTCAGGACTGAGACCTAGGTGAACACACTTAGCAGTACGAGCGGAGAGCTTTGTGTGCTCAGTAGGAGGGAGAAGGACGTAACAAGTGCTTCCAAAAGTACGGAGCATACTGTAGTCGGGAGGGGGGTGATAAAGAGCCTCATAAGGCGTCGTACCAGCTAGGGCAGACGAGAGAGTAATGTTAAAGAGACTAATAGAGGTCATGACAGCTTCAGCCCAGAAAGAACGAGGAGCGGAAGAAGAGAGTAAAAGAGCGTGAGCCGTCTTAAGAATGTGACAATGCTTGCATTCAGCTGCACCATTCTGCTCATGTGTGTAAGGACATGATTGCTGAAAAAAGGTGCTGTGAGACTGAAGGATCGATCTCATAGTGGTGGAGGTGTACTCACGAGCTCCGTCCGATCGGAAATTCTTGATGCGCACACCGAACTGAATGTGAATCATAGTCGTAAAGAACCTGTAAATATCAGGTATCTCAGATCGCTGACGCATAAGAAAAACCCATGTATGTCTAGTGAAGTCATCAATGAAGGCAACATAATAGAGATAACATTTCCACGAAGGTACAGGAGAGGGTCCCCATATGCCAGAATGAACAAGTTGAAAAGGTTGGGTGGTTTGAGAAGTGCTTTTGTAACTAAAGGGTAATGCAATGTGTTTAGCCAAATGACAGCCCTGACAATCAGATAAATGTTTAAAAATAAGAGGACCAAGGGCACCACTACGGGCTAAAGTCTGTAGACGAGACGTACTAATATGACCTAATGGTCTGTGCCACAGATCAGCATCAGAGGAAACAATATCGGCAAAACTAGAAGGAGAGTGATGTACACGAAGAAAATCTAGATGATATAGACGACGCTGACGACTAGCACGCCCAAAATTCTCACCAGTGCATGAATCGGTAATAAAACAACAGAAAAAGTCAAAGGTAACGACAAGATCACTATCTCACAACGCACTAATAGAAATAAGGTTCATGTCTAAATGAGGAGCATAAAGAACATAAGGTAATGTGAGAGTGGAAGAGCTAATTGCCCCTGAGTGTGTAACGAAAAGTGGTGTGCCATCAGCTATATGCAGAGATGGAGAGTGAGAGGGAAGTGCAGTGCAGGTGGTGAACAGTGTCTAATTACTAGTGAGATGATGTGATGTACCAGAATCTAAAATCCAGAACGAATTCATATCGGGAGTAGCAGAGAATGCAGGAGCAGAGGAGCCAACATTGATAGACTTACCCATGAGCTGTAGTTCCAGCTGAGTGATGCGTTGCTGAAGATTAGCCCAATCAGCAAGAGATGACAAGGCTGGAGTGACGGGCATGACCGATGATGTAAGGGAAGAAGCACTACGAGGAGGAATAAGGTTAGTGCTGCTATGACTGAGAGCACAATGAGGAGGGAGATGCTGCTGGTGTCTGGATCGGGATAAGGGGCAGGATGGTGCTACCGGTGTCGGAAGTAGAGGTGGGGTAGGGTGAGGAGTGATGTTGGGAGAAGGTAGGAGGCCAGAGGCAGAATGAAGGTGCCGCTGCTGCAATTTGAATCTGGAGGAGGAATGAGATGGGAGGGAGAGGGAACGAGAGTCTGTTACAGCGGGAAAGTCGGTGGAGGCAGAAAAATGTGGGAGAGACTGATATTCCATCAAGTAGTTGTAACACCCCGAATTCCAAAACAAACTGAATTCGAAGTTCCACAGGATCTTTACACTTCTTTCGTACAATTTTACAAGGAAAATAAAAACTTTCATTACATCAGAGTTACATCTTTAAATTATATTTAAATAGCAGAAACAAATTACAATAATTACATGAATAAAATGTACAACACTTGAAACATTCTTTAAGCAGCTTGCATACTTATTCTTGTCAATCTCTTTACCCTGCATAGAAACTGTGGGCTCATCAGTTCATTCAACTGACGCAAGAATATAAAACATCAATTTTCTCTTACTTAGAAAATACACACTTGTCACAAGCAAAACTACGGGGACTATCCTATAGATGTCGTGTTGTGCACTTAGTCCTTAATGCAGTTGTTATGTTATATGACACTAATGCGCAGTTGTTCAGATTCTATGCATCCTATACTACATAAGTCCGAGGACAAGCCCTTAATTATTCTTCATCTTGTAGGGTTCAATCCCTCACCATGACTTAATCTACTACTGTAACTACAGTAAGTATCCTAGATGTTTTACGAACTACAAACTCATGTCTAGGCGCCCTGGAAAGAATCCCAACGCACTGACACATGACTCATCATGCAGGCATCCTGTGGTAATTCACCTTCTACCATAGACATGACACCACCCGCAGTCGCCAAACACCCCACAAGCATCGCCACCGAGATGGTACTCTGGAGTAGTATCCACATCCTATTCATGACGCATCATGGGACATCCTGTGAATACTCTCACGCCGCCAATCCAATGACCCTCATACTCAATGTTTTTCTCTCACTTTCGTCACATCACCACTATGTGTCTAAATTCTTGGTTTATTTGAATCATGAATAAAATCAACCCCTAGAGTTAGCTCTTTCTTCTATACCGGTCTCAATCAACAACATGACCAACTTGGTCTTTCATCTCAATAATTCAACTTTACAATTTTAATTCATTCAATTGCCGGTAATAGGATTTTAGCTACCCTCTAGTTCAAAATCTCATTTCATGTTCATAGCATTGGTGTATTCATATTCATAAGACCTTTCATAATTCATTAGGATATTTGACTTCACTTTCATGTACAATTTTCATGCATAAGACAAATAAATTCATTTTCTAATTGTCTCATTCATAATTCATTCTTTCCACATCATTGTCTTATTCTCTCTTACCAATACTAAATCAAACATTCATACTTTCGATTTTCCTTTTATCAAAATCTCTTTTCAATACATTTTTCTTTATCCAAAGACACTTCAAAATAACAATTAATAATAAATTCTTTCTTGCAAAAATAGATCAATTTCTCTTTTACACTAGGCCAAGGGTTATAGAAAATTATTTCACGAAAATCTAAATATTATTTGAAACTTCAGCGCAATCGACTGTTAAAACATGGCCAGTCGGATGTTCTGTAAAGATTTAAAAACTCGAAAATAAAAGGATCAGGGCAGTCGACTGTTAAAATATGGCCAGTTGGCTGTTCTGTAAAGATTTAAAAACTCAAAAATAAAAGGATTAGGGCAGTCGACTGTTAAACGTGGCCAGTCGGCTGTTCTGTAAAGGTTTAAAAATTCGAAAATAAAAGGATCAAGGCAGTCGACTGTTAAACATGGCCAGTCGGCTGTTCTACGATGCTTTAAAACTCAAAAATAAAATGAACAGGGCAGTCGACTGTTAAATATATATGGTCGATTGTTCTGCGAGAATTTCAACTCGAAGAACTAGATATTCAGGACAGTCGACTATTTACGCCTATTCGGTCGACTGCTCAGCAACAAAATTCGAAAATTTGAATCATTTCTTCTTTCTAACACACAAACTGTTCATTTCTAGAACTTGGCCTAAACTGCAAAATGTTCATTTTTCCGATAACTAACATACATTTTAGGATTATTTAACATCAATCACAACAAGCATAATTTACAACCCAATATGGAGGTTCTTACGATTAGCATTTTCCTCATAAACAAAATTTCTAAAATTTGCATTTTTTTCCATAAACCCAATTATTTCGACATGGAGAAACATTTATTCTAATTTAGCATGCAAGATCAATATCCAAAATATCACAACAACAAACATATCATTCAATCAAGTTCACTTATTCATTCCATACAATTTCACATATGTTCCATCTTCACCTTAATCATGGTATTATCAAAGAGCAATATTTTCATCTATTTATTCTAACATGATTAGCACAAAATCTAGCATGATACTACTTAGAAGTAGAGAAAATTGTCCACCTTATTGGAGAGAAAACGAATGTACTCCTAAGAACTCCTAGATTGATCAAAAGAGGCCTTCTTCTCCTAGTTTGAGCCACCACAAGTCGTCTCCTCCACGTCTTGAAGCAAACCCGAGCCTCCTTGCTCTCTTGAAAAACCGGCCACCAAAAAGGAACACACAACGCAACTCTCAATCTTTTGAACTCACTAACTCTCAACCTTTTACTCTCTAATTGTATTTCTTTGTCTTTCCTTTTTTTCATATAGATTAGGTGTGAATATACTATTGTAGGGGGGTATTTATACATAATTTTAGTGGAAATAAAGGGCTAGGATTAAATCAAGTAGTTTAGGATCAAGGGCTTAGATGAATTAGGGAGTTGCTATAACTTCTCATGATGCAAATAACCACCTCTCCACCTCATCCACTCTCCCTCTCTCTTGATTCTATCCGGCCTCACTCCAAGGGTGTGTTTTGCACACTCTTGTGCATGCACGTGTTACCGTAGTGTCCCCCACTCACAAGTCGTACATGCTAATTAATTAATTGTCTATTATTTGAGTCTACACTACGAGTTAGACTAAAATAAAGATTAATTAAATTACATGGACTCACTAATGGGCCAAGAGACTATGAGCTCTACTAATTTAATTAATTAATTAACTAATGTGGGCTACCAAGGGACAAATTAAGTTTAGGATTAAATTAGGCTTCTAAGAAAATAAATGGGGATTATTAAATCATGAAATATTTTAGAGAAATGCATGCATAAATTTTTACGTGCACAACACGTAAAACGAAAATTCAAACAATTCCAAATATAAATAGGATTTGAAAATCCAGGGTGTTACAGTAGTAGTATATGTAAAAAAATTGATTTTGTTTTTGATTTTTTTTTAATTTGAAAACACGGGTTAGAGAGGGGTGGGGGGGGGGTGGTTCAGGTACAAAAGGTGGGTTTTCGGTTTTGGGTATTATAAGGGAAATAGGGGGCAAATAGGGTTTTCAGATAGGGGTCTGGGTGTGGCGGTTGGATGTTGGATGCTGGATGTTGGGGGGATAGGGGGTGAGCGGAGGTTGCTGTCGGGGTGGCAGGGCGACGGGGTGATGGGTTCTGCGGATGGACAAGGCGATAGTTTCAGGGGATTGCGGGTGCAGATGGGTTCAGGGAAGTTGAGAGGTAGGGGAAGAGAGGCGATGGGTTCAGGGGATTGCTGGTGCAGATGGGTTCAGGGAAGTTGAGGGGTAAGGGAAGAGATGAGGGTAGTCGGTGGTGGAAGTTGAGGGTGACGGTGATAGAAGTTGCCGACGTTGACGATGATGCTGTTGATGACGATGATGCCTTTTTTTTAATTTTTAATTTTTTTTATTGGTTGTTGGAATTCTAGGGTTTTGGGAAGAATGAAAAATTTGTATAACTTGGCTCTCTGATACCATGTTAAGAATAAGAGAAATGAAAACAATGCTCATTATTGAATTGAGAAATAACGGAGTACAATATCTCCTATATATAGGAGTAAACCATATACAAACTAGTACAATACCTAATGTGTGACTATAATATCTAACACTTGATCTTCTTTCTGTTAATCACCCTGGGGGTGGGGAGGGGGGGGGTGTTTTGAATTGGGTGATTGTGCGAAATTAAAAAAATTTAAAATTAAGTTGCAAATTAAAAGTGAGGAGATAGAGAAAGTAAACACAGCAAGTACAAGTGACGCAGCGATATAACGTGATTCGACCCCTAGGTCTACGTCCACACCACCTACCTATAGCAATTTTCCACCACAAGCGTTCCACTATACTCAAACCCTAGTCCGGTAATTCTCGGATTAAGGCCGAGAGACCTATTACACCCACAGAACTTCTAACACAAGCCCCGTTAATCTCGCCGAAGTGGAAGAAAAAAAACTCAAGATCTTTAATCATCCTGACTGAAGAAAATAATAAGTATCACACACACTTGAATTGATTGTTGAATTGATTAGTTCAAAAGATTTTTCTCAGAGCAATAGGTGAAGAATACACAGTGAGTTCGTCCAAATATATAGATTAGGAAGTGTATCTATAAAAAATAGAAACGATACATTCCAAAAAAAATGAACAACGCGAGGTACGGTCGACCGCAATTAAGGATAGTTGACCGTTCATCTTTTAAACGAAAAGTCGAAAGATGAATGGTCGACTGCTTCATTATATTGACTATAATGTGTGGTCGACTATGGTGCGGTCGACCGACACGTGCTGTTCTTGACGAAACCACTTTATATTCTTACCATATACTAATCAATCAATAATCAATCAAATACATTTAAAATCTCACATATATGTAATAACAAAATTGATCTTGCTAGCTTTCTTGGGTACTAATCAACATGTGCTCTTTTTGAATGACTTCTTCTTTTACTTGATTTTGCAATCTTTCTTTATTACTTTCCTTCTTTGCCTATTCTTGAATCTCTTTTGAATCTCTTATTAATTTTATTTACTCCCGAAAATCTGAACATCTCAATTTAAACTTAATAGTATTTGTAAGCAAGTTTTGTATACACCAAACTAAGAGTCAACACTTTTTTGGGTGATGCTTTTAGATTTCTCTCTCTTCGATGTGTAATATTAAGTACTTATTATTTCGCGAACTGGTGACACTAGTGACTATTATTATCAAATAACTGGCTGCTCACCAAGTTCACTCATAATATATATTTAGGCCCCTACCTGGACACAATTTAATTTTGGCTCCTTAAAATTTTAAACTTGGTTATAAATCTCATAAATACTACGTATGTAACCCAAAAGAACAGTATATAACCAATGAAAACAGTACATATTATGCAATATTATTTTGAAAATTATGTACGTATACGAAAGAAAGTTCCTCTTCCTCTTCCTTGAGCTCTCCCCCTTCCTTAATCACTCAGATCCCTCCAATCGAATCCCCAAATCCTCCCCCCTCCTTCTTTAAAGTTGTCCCTTTCACCTTTCTCCACAAACCCTTTTCGTTTCTCAGTAGTTATCCCTCAATCCCGTCTTCCCCTTTTCCTTCCCTCCCCTCTTTTTGCGGAGGTCTCTTCGGCCGTTGCTTTTCCCGCGATCTTCTTCGGAGTGCGATCTCCGGGTGCGTTTGAAGCGCGTTCTCCTGCCTCTTCTGAGGCATCACTCCTGGTGCATCTTGGCTGCTGCCAGCTCTTCAGCGTTTCTTTGGTCGGCTTAGTCATCTCGGTGTTCAACAGATTCCTGCTATAGAGGTATTGTATTACAAGCACTGTAAGTCATTTCTCTACTTGTTTTGTTCGTTTTTCTTAGGTTTTTCGGGAGTAAGTGACTTCTGGTTGTGCTCTTCCCCTTAGTGCGATCTCTATTTTCTGTGGGCGGTGTTTCTCCTCGTTCTCCCTCTGTTACTGCGATTCTTTCTCCGACCTGGGAGTATCTAGTTTTCCTTTTTGAGCCGTGCTTGCGCAAGCTCTCTGTTAGCATCGGCTCTCTCATCTTCGGTGTTCTTTCTTCTATTTTCTCTAATTCTCGAGGTGCTCTAGCACCTCCGGGTGTTGGTTGTTGCAGTACTCTAGGAGTGCTTTCTCTCCCTCTTTCTTACTTCTTCGTCGTTGGCACTTATCTCCGGTGCCCTTCCACCTTCGTCTATTCCTTGAGTTCTCTCTTTTTTCCTCTACCTCTCAGTGGTTTTTGTTAGTGGGCCTATCATCTGAAGCCCATGGAACTTACTTGGGTTGAAGTAGTAAAGAAAAAAAAAAATCAAAAGAATTCTCATCCGGGGCTGCTATGCTTAGAGCAGTCGGATCTGGCCCGTTTACAGCCCATTAGCGCGAAGCTTCTTTCTAGCTTCCATTCGCCTAAATCCCGCCCTTCTTCATCGTCCTCTTCATCTCTTTCTCCCTATTCCCCCTCTCTTCATCGAAAACAAGCTCTGGTCTGTTTTCGTTGTCTTCAGCAAGATCACTTCAAACTAGATTGCCCTTACAAGATGAAGTGCCTATTCTATGAGAAATCGGGGCATGCCAAACATCGGTGTTATGCGCTTCAAAAAATCCTTGGGCTTCCTTTAGGAGTTCCCATTTTCGATCAGATCGTGAAAGCGGTGGACCTTCAATCTCTTCGCAGTCAATTGCACTCTTCTAAACCTCCTAAATCCCAGAAGCAGCCTATTTCCTCAAGTGCTCCGCTGCTTCCCTCCCCCACTCCGGAGCGTCGATCCTCTGATTCCTCTCCCCCCCTTCCCGTGTCTTCTGCACAGCCTACTCGTCCTGTTAAGCAGCTGCTTCCTCAGGTCTTCATTCCTAAATCTGAGTTAACAGATCGTTTGGGTTATTTTGGTACCTTTGGAGCCATTTCTTTCTCTGGGAGCGCGGTACCTTTCTACACTGTAAATTCTTTTCTTAGTAACCTCTGCAATGTTAATGATTGGGAATGGGTTCTGTACAATTGCTCTAATGGTGATTTGGTCATCCATTGCCCTTCCACTAAGATTTTGGAAGATCTTATTGCAACTCCATCCTTATCCATTGGCAACATTTCTCTGTCGGTAAGGCAGTGGGTTAAGATTCCCTCTTCTTCTCCAGGTCTTGGATCCCCTGATACCAAGGTTTCACTTGTTGGTCTTCCTCCGTTTTGTGATTCTCTCCGCCTTGTAGGAGAGATGGCTAAGTGCGTTGGTGAGATTGTTAGCATATCATCCAAGGCTAGATTGGCAAAAGGTAGCCTACAGATCGAGGCAATTTTTCGCTGTCATTCCCCTCCTGCTCGTATTGAAGCTTTTTGCCTTACGGACGGGATTTCCTCTTTTGCCGTATCGGTGCATTACCATGATTCCTCTGCAGCTGTTCAGCATGCTCTTAACCCTCATCCCAAGCCTCGGTCCTTTGGATCTGATTTATCCTCTCCATTTCATCCTGGAGCTACTTCTTCTGCAAAGCTTAAAACTCCTAAATTGAAAGTGAGTACTGCTGGTGCTTCTCGCAGCAATCCCCCCACCCCTTACAAGCCTCCGGCCCATCCCTCCATCTCTAAAATCTCTCCTTCGAAATCCCCCAACCTGGTTTGGATTAACCCGGAGCTCCATGGTGTCAAAGGCAGCTCCAGTGCGACCTCATCGGTCTCTCCTCTCCCCCCTAAGGCACCTCAGCCTATCTTCTCCAAAGCTGCATCGGCGATTGAGTTGCCTTCTCCCTCTATTAAGGAAAAGATCTCTTCCTCTCAATGGCCGGCTTGGGAAGTTAATCCAAACTTCACTTCAGACTGGGAACAATTCCAACAGTTAGCGCACTTTCCTACGCCGAAAAAGTCGGACCCTGCGTTCTCCCCCTCCAAGATTTCTTCTAAACCATCCATCAAAGAATCTGATTGGATTGAGCAGGACTCCCTCTTATCGGAAGAGGAAGCGGAGTTGGCTATTGGTCAATCGAAGAAGGTACTCAATTTCTTTTTGTGTTCGCACTCCCCTGTTAATTTTTACTTTATTTCGGTTTGTTGTTTTAAGCTTGTCCAATTGGGTTTCATATACAATACTTGCTCTTTATTTCATTGTGTTCGGTCCAGCATTGGGACCGCACCTTTCGTTTTTGCTTCTCTTAGATGGATTTCCATACCGCTCGTGGCGAAGGCTCGAGATTTTATGGAAGCCCATTCATCCATTCCTTTTATGCCTGTTAATTGCTCCTCTATTTCCTCTGTTGGATCGTATAAGGCTGCTATCTCCTCTTCTTCTCCTTTCTTTTCGGGAGCATCTCAGGGTCACTCCTTTCAATTTCAAGAGAAGGGTGACCCTGCCCCCGATGATATTCTTTCCTCTCTCTCGAAACAACGATTCATTAGGTCCAGTGCGCGCCTTTTAGCTAAAAAATCCCATCTTTCGGTTACCTCTGACTCGCTTGCTTCAAGTAGTAGGTCCTATCCTATCCAACAGCAGTCCTCGCCTGCACATTCATCTTTGATTCCTTTTAACCAGCTAGGCTCCATTTACGTTCCTATTTTTGACTCGTTCTCCAACTCTGAGTTGGCAGCCTCTGCTCAAGATCTAGGATTCTTGATTGACCCCTTGGACTCTCTCCGTATCCTTTCTCTTAGGAGGCAGGAATATTCTAGAGTCTTGGAGCGCCGTCTTTTTAATGATTAGCGTTTCCTGGAACATCCGTGGTCTACACTGCCCTTCTAAGCAAATGGTGATTTTTGATTTAATTTCTTCTTCTCGTTGCGATCTTATCTCCATCCAAGAGTCCAAGTTGGATGCTCCATCCCCTGCGATCTTTCGCTCCTTAGGTGGGTCCATTATTACCAAATGGATCTCACTCGACGCGACTGGATCTAGAGGAGGGATCATCTTTGGATTCAAGGAGGCACTTTTCTCTCTGATTTCGGTTCAACGCCTAAATTTCTTCTTAATCGTCCAGCTCCATTGGACCCTTATCAATTGCCCGCTTACCGTTATTTCGGTATACGGTCCTTCTACTTCTGATAGACGCCCTTTATTTTGGAATGAATTCCTTTCTTTACAGCAATTCTCCACAGATCTCTATTTCTTTTGTGGGGATTTCAATGTTACTCGTTTTAATTCTGAAAGATCGAATTCGGTATCTTCTATCTCCCAATCTTGCCTTTTTAATGATTGCATTCGGGATCTACATTTATCGGACTTACCGATTTTCGGTAGATCCTTCACCTGGTCCAACCAACGCGATCACCCATCTTTTGCTAAACTTGACCGCTTTTTGGTGTCGCAAAACTGGATGGCACATTTTCACCAATCATTCGTCCAGGCTCTTCCCAATCCTTCATCTGATCATGTTCCGATTGTGCTTCATTCCAACTTCGGCTTCAATTATATGCACAAATTTCGTTTTGAAAAATTTTGGTTACAAGACCAGCTTTTTATCAACCTTGTGTCTGAATGTCTTGCATCAGTCACCGGATCATCCGGGCTGGGCAATATTCTTCTTAAGCTGCACGCCATCAGGCATGGGTGCAAGATCTGGCATTTTGAGAGGCAACGTAATACCAACTTCCTCAAGGATTTCCTTTTGTAATCCATTGAGTCCATCGACAAGATGGAAGAACTGGGTCCTTTATCCGAATCTTGTCGATCGGAACGTCGATCTTGTAAGCAAGAGTACGCAGACATCCTCCATCAAGACCATATTAAATGGGCTCAAAGAGCTCGGATCAATTGGATGAAGGAGGGTGACGCGAACACTGCTTTCTTTCATAACTTTGCTTTGCATAGACAACGTTGCAACCATATTTCTTCCATCTCAGTTCAGGGAGTGGATCTAACTACCGATGATTCCATCCATCGGGAATTCCACTCGTTCTATAAAAATCTTATAGGCACGCAGAAACATCGCTCGATTGAGCTCGATTGGGCCCTCCTTTAAGGTTACAAAGATCATGATCTTTCCTCGCTCGAGGCTCCCTTCTCTCTTGAAGAGATCAAATCGGCGGTCTTCGCTTTAAAAAGCGATTCGGCGCCTGGGCCCGACGGTTTTCCTGCTTTCTTTTTCCAAAAATTTTGGGACCTGCTTAAGGTAGACCTTCTCAAAATGTTTCAAGATCTTCACCAAGGGAACTTTTCTTTTGACCGTATTAATTACGCTCACATTGTGCTCATTCCCAAAATAGTGGGGGCACACCTAGTTTCTGAATTTAGACCTATTAGTCTTATCAACACTTCTTTCAAAATCATAATGAAAGTCCTTTCCTCTAGACTGAGTGCGATCATCTCGCCCTTAATCGACTCAGCTCAATCAGGTTTCATCAAAGATCGTTTCATTCTTGATAGTGTTGCTTCTACCCAGGAAATCATCTCTCACTGTCATAGAACTCAGTCGGAAGGTATTCTTCTTAAGCTCGATTTTCAAAAAGCATACGACAATGTTAATTGGGATTTCCTTCTGGATATTCTCATTTATCGGGGTTTCGGCCCCAAATGGATTGCTTGGATTAAGTCCAGCCTTTACTCTGGGACTTCTTCTTTATTCATCAACGGTTCGAAAGGTCACAAATACAAAACCAGATGTGGCCTCCGCCAAGGAGCCCCTATCTTCGCTGGTTTTCTCTCTAGTTGCAGATGTCTTTAGCAAACTCCTGCGGAATGCTTGGAATTTGAACATGATAGAGGGTCTTGGCAGTTCCCCCTTATTCGAGGGAGTGCTCAACCTCCAATATGCTGATGACACTATTATTTTTACCAAACCAAACATCCACTCTCTTCGTAATCTCAAACTTCTCCTTTACTACTTTGAAATGGCGTCCGGTTTATCGATTAATTTTCAAAAATCCTCCGTTCTCTGGTTGGGAGGAACTCCCAACCGCCAAGTAGAGGTTTCCAATTTTTTTAATTGCCCCGTCGCTTCCTTCCCAATCACTTACTTAGGCATTCCTCTTCGCTGGGGTAAGCTGCATAGATCGGATTGGTTCCCTCTTATTGATAGAGTGGAGGCCAGGCTCAACGTGTGGTCGAGCAAGCTTATGTCTAGAGGAGGCAGGCTGACTCTTATTAACTCTGTGATTTCAGCCATGCCCCTTTATCTTATGTCATTCTATTTCTTACCTTCCTGGGTGATAAAAAGAATTGATCAAATTAGAAGTAATTTTTTCTGGAATGGTTCCTCTTCCTTTAAACCAGGATCCCACCTGTGTCAGTGGAAACTGATTTGTTCTTCCAAAGAAGAAGGGGGTCTTGGTGTTCTGGACATTCGTCTCCATAACATCGCTCTTTTAGGTAAATGGTTGTGGAAACTCCATAATTCTGACCATTTGCCATGGGCTCGATGCATTAGAGATTATCGTTCCACCTCTTTCAATTGGTGGGAGTTTCCTGAGGCGACTTTCCGCCTCACCTCCCCTTTTTGGAAAGGTATCTGGAAGGCTTCATCCGCTTTTCAGTGTGGTATTTATCGTATTTGCCATGACGGATCGAGAGCCAATCTATGGACTGATCTGTGGATTGGCAACACCACGCTCGCTACGGCTTTTCCTTCCCTTTTCCGGCTGGCAGCTTTCCCGTCAGCTACTATAGCGGACTCATTTACCTTGATTGACGACACTCGTTATTGGTTTATTCCATTCACGAGTGATCTTCCCCCATCGTTGACTGAGGTCTTTGATAATCTCATTTCATATCTTAATATCTATGAATGGAGAATGTCCGAGGGCATTGGTTGGCACTGGTCGTCTACTGGCTTGTTTTCTGTTAAATCTTTTTATAGCTTCCTCAACTCGAGAGGAGTGAAATCGCCTATTGCCAAATATTTCTGGGAATCTTGGGCTCCTCTTAAGATTAAGATCACTTCTTGGCTTGCTTTTAATAACAAGCTTCTCACGGTCGAAGTTCTGAACAAAATAAATTTAGCTTGGGGTCAGCTCTGCGTTATGTGCGACCAGCACGTTGAAGATGTTAATCATCTTTTCACTCAATGCCCCACTATTATCTCATTATGGAAGATTTGCACTCTAGCGTGGGGCACGGTTTCTATTCCTCCAGATTTAGCTTCCGTTTGGTCTACTAAGCCTTCGAATTCATCGTATCGAAAAGCTTGGATTTTGTCGGTTCATACCATTATTTGGATTATTTGGAAGGAGAGGAATTGTAGATTATTCCAGCAACGCAGATCCTCTTCAGCTGCGTTGATTGATGAGTTCTTATTCCTTTTCAAACTATGGTCTTCAGAACTGAAGCCCATAGACATAGCCTCTACCTCTTTCTATTTTTTAAATAATGCTTACCACTGTCTTCGTACTCTTCATGCGGTTTAATTTGATGGTTTTATTTGATTTTTGTTATAACCAACTTCTTCCTCTTCCATTATTCCTTGCAGGATTAAGTTACCGCATTGGATGCGGCTACCAGCATTGCCTCTCTGTGGTCTGTGATCTTAATCTCGTCCGAGCTTTTGTCTCTTTTTTTGCCAGTACTGGTAGTGGTTAAAATTTCCTTCTTTAATTTTGGTGGCTGATGGATATTGTATATTTTGTGTGCTGTTTTTGTATCAGCTGTATCCTTTTTATTGTAGCGCTTTTACCTTGTTACCGTCATCTCTTCTTGGACGGTGTTCTCCAAATGACTTTGCCTATTGCTGGGTTATGAGCATTTGGATGTTTGGGGGTTAATGTTTATGATGCTTTAAGCACCGTGTTGGTTTTATTTGTTGCTTTTTTTCTTGTCTGCCCTGCTGCCGTCATAGATTTGATGTTTGGAGGCCATGTTACTATGGCTTTTGTTTCGATGGGTGCTACTGCATGTGTTTCGATGGCTTTTGCTTGGAGGCCATGTATGTGTTTTTGAGGTTTCTTTTGAGTTGTGTTATACCTCAGCTGCTTAGTCTATTGTTCTCTTTTGGGTCTTGGAGTTACTCCTGGGACCATCCCCATCTAGCAGGTTCTTTCCCTCTGCTTGGGTCTGGAAGAGTTGGTTTGTTATTCCGTCTTTAGCCTCTTTGGTGCATCACTGCCGTCGTTGGTGTGGGAGCTTGGTGGGTGCCTCTCTTTGAGCTTTTTGGCATTGGGGCTCCTGCGTCCTCATTGGGTGCCCGTTGCGGATGCTGTTCCCACGCCAGTTCTGTGCTGATTCGGCTTCGAGCTCCCCCCAGTTTTAGTGCCGCTCTCTTTTGTTAGGGTTGTTTCTTTGTGCTCATGTGCTGATGTATTCATTGTGTATATTTCCCATTTTACGGCTTGTAAAATTACTATTTATTGATTTAATCTATAGTGTTTTTGATGGCTGGGGTCGTAAGACCCTATCCGATTCATCAAAAAAAGTTATGTACGTATTATGCATTGTTTGTTGGTGGTTATGTAATGTTTGAGAGGTTTAAAATATAGTTAAAAAAAAGTCATAGGATTCTAAGAAAAATTCAGTACTAACTTAGGGGAGAAAAGAACCTAATATATCTCTAACCTCTAATATTATAATGGGAGAATACCTTAGTGTCATTTGTAAATTTATCAATGCGTACATTGCACGTGCATAACTAATATGAAGAAGGTCTCAGGTTCGAGTGCTCACTATGTCATATTTTTACTTCAATTTTTTTATAAATATATTAAATGTGCATCACGCGTGTAAATTATCTATCTATATCTATCTATCTATAATATAATATATGATCTCTAATATTATAATGGAAGAGTTGGGGTTGTCATTTGTAAACATTCAACTATCTAATTTCAACCATTCATTTTAAAGTGGGAGTTATATTAACCATTCATTTACTCAAAAGTTGTTAGTCACTATAATATCCTAAAAATTTTAATTTATTAATTTACAACATAATTATTTATAAAACTACCACTCATATAAAATAAAATTTGTACCGTTAAGGATAATTTGTAAAGAATATGTATAAGTAAATGATTGTCACAAGTTCGAGGCAGATTAGTATAAGTTATACTAGTATATATAATTTTAGAAAACAAAATTCAATTTTAAAAATATTTGATTAGATAATTTTATATAATAAGTTAGTTGAATTCCATATTGAAATCTAACACGTTATCAAGAAATATATATATAGCACTAGCCTTTGGAAAATAATAATTTTTATTATCTAGTTTTTTTTAAAAAAAGGTGGAATTTGGACACCCTGTTTTATTAATAAGAAATTAATAAAACATACTCAGAGTACTGAGCCTACTATAACATCCTACAACCAGAACGAAATTACATAAACTCCACCCCGAACATGGGGGGTGGGACAAAATACACTTAAAATCCACTCCGAACATGGGGGATGGGACAAAACAAACATCGAGTAGCCACATAGAGATACATCATATCCCCCCAACAAACCCTGGGGCGGTGGGTATCAAGGAGCCTAGTATCCGTGCTGTGCTGACTGTCAATCGAGCGTCGGCCCGATCTCGATCTCCTCATCATCAAACTCCTTTACCTGGAAAACACTTGCAATCTTTTCCCTGGGACCTGCTGCTGCCACATCAGCCCAAAAAGAAATAAAATGCATAATGTGAGTCAAATTGCCAGAAATACTATTGCAAAATCTACGAAAGCAAATATTATTTCTGTCTAGCCATAGAACCCAGGTCATTGCGGCGATAGCTAAATACCACGCTTCTCTCATAGCACCCCTCTCCGTTGTGAACTTTAGGCCTACCCACAGGTTCTCATAAGTACTAGGATATTGGGTTGTCCCTAAGGCGCTGAGTACTTCTACGAGTACCGCTTTACTCCTAGGACACTGAAGAAAAAGATAGTCTCTAGTCTCGGGGGCTGTGCTGCAGAATCCGCACTGGGAGTCCACATTCGGTTGGCGCTTAGCGAGATTTTTCTCTAGTCAGGATCAAATCATTTAGTGTCAACCATAAGAAAGCTTTGATTTTTAGCGGAACTTTCGTTTTCCAGATGACGACAGCCCACTTTGGGGTACAACCACTAAAATGGATGCGTTTGTACATGGAGCGAACCGTAAACTTGCCGTTCTTCTCCACTTCCCAGGATTTTTTATCGGGGCCCTGGAAGCAGCCAATTTTAGTGTTGGAAATGTAGGCCTGAAGTTCCGTAAGTCTGAGCTGAGAGCCTATGTCAAGGGAATGTTTGAACGATGGATTCCAGGCACCTTTTTTCTAGGGTGCAGCTACCGTGCAGTGTGTTCGTGTCGCCTGCTCATATAAGTCGGGGAACAGGGTTCTTAGCGTGTAATCAGCACACCACTTATCCCACCAAAATCTGGTGAGTCTGCCGTTACCGATAGCTGACTTGACACAGCTAGTGAAGAGTTCGTATGCCTTAGTGAAGCCTTTCCAGAACTAGGAAACCCGCGGGCCTATCCTGAATCCCAGATTTCTCGTTCCATTCCCATGCATATAACCCTGAATAAATTATTGCCACCCTTCTCCATTAAGGTGGAACACTTTTCACTACCATTTGCCCAGAAGTGCCAGATTCATATCTCGCAGGTCAATTATACCTAGGCCACCATGTATCTTTTTCATGCACGCCTTCTCCCACTTAATGAGGTGATAACCCCCTCGATCCGGGTCAGCCCCTTTCCATAAGAAACGTTTCCGAATCCGATCAATTCTTTGGATTACCCATCGCGGCACTTGAAAGAAGGATAGATAATAGGTGGGGAGGTTTGAGAGGACTGCTTTAATAAGCATGACTCTCCCACCCAAGGATAGGGCTTTGCCTTTCCAGCCTGCTAGCCGTTTCTCAACCCGGTCAATAATGGGCATCCAGTCCACCTTTTTTAGCTTCCTGGGTCTTAGTGGCAATCCAAGGTACTGAATGAGGAAACTTTCTGTGGAGCAATTGAGGATTGTGGTATGTTCAGAGCCTCTGTTGGAGTCAGGGCAATGGTGGTGAGAGCACTCTTGTAGAAGTTAACCCTGAGGCCAGACCAGGCTTCAAAGCAATATAGAATTCCTTTGAAGACGGTAGTTTTCCCTAGGTTGCCATTGCCAAAAAGAAGAGTATTGTCTGCATATTGGAGTATAGAGCAACCTTGACGATTGGCTCCCTTAGCCACTGGTGTAATCCAACCTGCTCTACTGCACTTTGCCATCATGGATCTCAGCACGTCTGCCACTATGGTAAAGAGAAGGGGTGAGAGCGAATCGCCTTGTCTGAATCCCCGTTTGCAAGAGAATGGGTGACCTGATACCCTATTTACCAAAATCGCCATCCTGCTGGCGGTAAGGCAGGTGTGGATCCATCTGATCCATCTATTCCCGAAACCTCTCCCAGCAAGCGCTTCCAACAGACAGTTCCAATCAACAGAATCATAGGCTTTCTTGAAATCTAGCTTAAGGAGGTAACTCTTAGAGTTCGAGGTGTGGCAATAATGGATAGTCTCTTCAGCCATTGCGATACTGTCCTGAATACATTGTCCTTTGATAAATCCTGTTTGATCTTGACTAATGATACCATCCATAACCTTTCCCAGTCTGATAGCTAGAGTCTTTGTAATGATCTTAACAGAGCAGTTTAGGAGGCTTATGGGGCGGAAGTCTCCAACTCGTCGAGAGTCTTCCTTCTTAGGAATCAGCACAACCTCCGCGTAGTTGAATCTCTCTAGTTTGAGTTTATGTTCGTGGAAGTCTGCGAACACCATCAGTAGGTCACCTTTGATTTCCTCCCAGAAAATCTGATAGAATAGTATCGGAAAACCATCTGGACCTGGGGCTTTATCTTTTCCAAGTTGTTGTATAGTCTTCCAGACCTCTTCCTCAGTGAAGGGTGCTTCGAGGGATTGCAGACTAGGATCGGAGTTGCCCGCATGGTCTTGTCAGAAGTCGTGTTGGAGAGGGACCCTAAAGTTCGCTATATGCCCAAAAAGGCGTTTAAAATGGGATTAGAAGGCCATCTTAATAGCACCGTCACCTTGTATCATGCCGGAGTCTGAATGGATCGAGTGAATGAGGTTAGATCTACGTCTGGCAATAGCAACTCGGTGGAAGAATGCCGTATTCGCATCTTCCTCTTTGAGCCACGAAATTCTGGACCATTATTACCATTTGATTTCCTCAATCCTGTAGAGTTGGTCAATTTCCTGTCTGAATTGGAGCAGTCGGTTCCGCTCCTCCTGCAGCAGATCCCTAGTTTCTTCAATTTTTTCAAGTTCGTCAATTCCTTCCAGAAGGGACTCCTTTGCTATCCAAATCAGCGCAAATCGGGTCCGGTTCCATTTTCTGAGTTTGTCCCTGAGTTTGCTAAGTTTCTCACACCATATAGCGGACGCCTCCCGACCCTTAGTTGGGCGAGACCAATTCTCATTAACCATATGGTGGAAGCCTTGGATATCTAACCAAGCTTTGTCGAACCAAAACTTTGACGGATTTCTGGGTTGGTCTTCCCCGAAGGATAAGAAAATAGGCATATGATCTAATGTTGGTTTAGGGAGAGATTTGGCCGATGTCAATGAAAATTTTGTCTCCCAGTCCGTGGACACTAGAATCATACCTAACTTGGCCAAAATGGGCGCCACTTTCATATTCGACCAGGTGAAGAGCCTATCTGAAATGGGGATGTCCACCAATTCCTGGTCCGTGATGACTTCATTAAACGCTTTCCTGTGTGGGGTGCTAGATCCTCTGCCTCTGTGTTCTGAGGCGAATCTAGTAATGTTAAAGTCGCCCCCCACCACCCAGGGGTGTGGCCATTTAGCTTGGATCGCTCTTAGTTCCGTCCAAAAGGTCGTTCTAGCAGCCGAAGTATGCGGTCCATAGACCACCGTGATCGTCTAAATCCAACCGTCAGATTTTCGCTTTAACACAACCGACAAAGAAAATTGTCCGTGGAGCTCGTCTATATAATCAAACAGGTTGGGGTTATCTAGTTGGTAGATACTTATGCTTCATATCATATACTATATGCTTGTAAAGCATAGAAAACAATGGTTGTTGAGTTCTAACCGTAGAATAACTCACAAACGAGATGTAAAACAATAAAATCGGCAAGAGAACAAAAACAATAAAAAAACAATCACTCAAGAACACACGAGATTTTTTCGAGGTTCACCAAATGCAATGACTAATTCCCCGCGCAGAGGCACTCATGCGATTTTCACTAGAAATACAAATCTTTCAATAACTCCCCCTGAAGGTGTATGGTTTCTCTCCATCTCCCTCTATCTCTTTGACGGCTGATAGATCTCTTTTTCTTTTCACTCTACCCTAAAATCATACACAATACAATATATATAGGTTTTCACAAGTTCTAATCTCAGTCGCTCATCAATTAGCGCCGCAACGGTTGACCGCAACTCTAGACGGTTGACTCGTTCATGCCTTCGACTGTACATGGATCTAACAGAGAGTTGGTCGGTCGACTGCTCGGCCAACCGGCCGTTCCTTTAGGAATACAAGGTAACAGCGTGCGGGACGGTCGACCGGGCGATTGACTGTGTGGCCGGTCGAGCAGTCGGTCGACCGTACTCTGCCTGCAGCTGCTTGCTGCTTTGACTTGTTTGCTCCATCTTTGACTTTTCTTCTTGTCTGTCTTTTTCAACCCCATTTTCGAATATTTAGATTCACATAAACACAACAATGGTGACATCTAAGGGAATACATATGTTTAGGGGAAAAAGAAAAGTAAATGAATTGACAACTATATGTAGAGTGATCAAAAGCCAAGCTAAGTAATGGCCTGATTTCAGTTAATCAGGAGCAAATCATCACTAATATTCAATTAGGAGAAAGTAAGTTTTGGTCCTTTATGTGAAGGGATGATAATGACATGATAACCACAGAAACAGTAGGTGCCACAAAAATACAAGAAAGAGCCCCACCCCACCCGTATTAGAATTAGAGTGCCAAATTTAACATATATAGGACCCCGTCAAATGAGCTGGCTGATGGCTAAGCACCTCCTGCCTCTGATTCATTGGAGAAGTTCAGTGCACTATTCAGCCACACATCAGATTGATCATAACAGAGGACACAAATTTTGATACATAATGTGTCGCTGGATAGAGGACTGGATCTCTCCATGAATATTTCACTGGAGAGGTCAAGTCCCTCCCTCCCCCGGCAAATCATACATCAGATACCAGAGGATACGTATGTATTTATTTATTTATTTATTTATTTATTTATTTTGTTTTTGATGATCGGATAGAGTCTTACGACTTCAGCCATATCAATAAATATATAAATAGCAAGAAGTACAGAGAGTTTTACACGCCGTAAAACGAAACAAAATAATCAAAAATACATCCATAAAAGACTGAGCAGACAGTATGCGAAGGCCAAAAAGATAGGGAAGACCGTCGAAGCCGGGAAAGACAGCGGGAAAGGACACAAAGCTGAGAAACCATCAGCCATGAGTCCCAGAGCCCACTCGAACAGGATACGTATTTATGTAGCTACCGTTTTGGATATGAATTAATCATCTAATTCATTTTCTAAATAATTACTTACAATCTTTGGTCGCATTTTTCACTTTTCTTCTTTTAAATCCCTGATATTTTCTTAATAAGAAATTAATAAAATACTTTCACTATATGAGATACAAACAAATAAAATACAATACGCATGTGGTTTTATAAAGTGGAATTTTATGGCCTTCTTGGGTGATTACAAAATTGTTTGGACTTGGTGATTTACATAGCTTTGTTCAATTTTGGGGTGTTCGGTTGATTGTAAAATATTTCCAAATTATAAAAATTACTGTAGAAAAAAGAAATCTATAAAAATGAGTTTTAAAAAAGTGATTTATTTGGATGTAATTTTATTGTATTGTAGGATAGAGATAAGAAATAAAGAAATTTAATGTAGGGGGTTAGGTGAAATTATTTTATTGGATAGAGCAAAAAGTAGGAGAGATAAACATTTTTAAATGCGCTACAGTTAGCATTGGTATAAATACCCGAAACCCGGATCTAACCCGGACCCGGCATTGGACCGGAACCGACTCGGCCTATCCGAGTCCGGGTCCTAAAATGGGACCTGTTGTACTTTCAGGTCCGGGTTCGGGTCCGCTCAAAAGAGACCCGACCCGAACCCGGACCCGGATCTGGACCCGTTAAAAAAAACCAAAAATTTAGCATAAAAATAAATAGGGATAATTTAGCAAATGCCCCCATTCAAAATGTGAAATCTAGCATATACCCCCACTATTTTTAAAAACTAAGAAATACTCATAGTTTGGATGGAATGGTTAAAATTCCGTTAAGTTAACTTACGTGCATCACATGTAACATAGTAGGAAGAGCCATGAATTCGAGAAGGTTCGCATCTGAATCTTTGTTCTATTATTTTGTTTATATTTTTATTATTTGGATGCGAACCTTCAAAAATTCATGGCTCTTCCTACAACCGATTTTCCTTAAAAAAGAATTCAGAAAAAAACATCACAAAATTGATCAAGTTGAAACGATCAAACAAACATAATCTATCAAAAACCCTAATATAACAAGGTGGAGAAGATGCTTACAATGAGTCAATGACTGATTAGGGTTGGGGTATTTCTTCTTTAAAAACCCTAATATAACAAGGTGGGGCAGATGGCCATCAGAGAAAAAATTATACGGACTTGCAAAGCGGAAAGGAGACGGTTCATTCTCTTTTCAAATTTGCTTCAAGAAACCCTTACTTGATGTAGTGGGTATTTTGGTCATTTTACTGTGTCATGTGTGATGCACGTAAGTTAACTTAACAGAATTTTAACGATTCCGTCCAAACTAAGGGAATTTCTTAGTTTTTAAAAATAGTGGGAGTATATGCTAGTTTCCATATTTTGAACGGGGGCATTTGCTAAAGTATCCCTTTTTTTTAAATAGTGGGGGTATATGCTAGTTTTTAGATTCTGAATAGGGGTATTTGCTAAAATAAATTTATTGGGGGTATTTTGGTCATTTTACTATGTTACATGTGATGCACGTAAGTTAACTTAACGGAATTTTAACCATTCCATCCAAACTAGGGGTATTTCTTAGTTTTTAAAAATAATGGGGGTATATGCTAGATTTCTCATTTTGAATGGGGGCATTTGCTAAATTATCCCAAATAAATATTCTATCCTCGTCCCTCCCCTTCTTCCTCCTCAATTCTAATTTTTTCTCTTCCAAACTCAAAACTCATACTTTTTTCTTCTCCTCTATTTTAAATCTTCCAGTCGCCGCCTCCGCTCGCCGCTCACACTCCCGCTCCTACCCGAATGGGTAGGAATATTTTAATAAGAACCGGACCCAGTCCTCACGGGTCCGGGTTCAGATCCAATTTTTGGACCCGTAGGGAACCGGCTCCGGGCCCGGGTAGTGAAGGACCCGACCCGACCCGACCCGATACCAATGCTAGCTACAGCAGGAGAGAGAAACATTTTTTTTTTTGATAAAAGATGACCAAGTCATCGCTTCATTAATTGGATATTAAAGAAATAAAGTAGTACTATTTACAAATGCACTATAGAGAAACATTTTTAAATGCACTATAGTGCGCTTTCGCTAAAATTTCCAGGTTATTTTTCTTCGGATTTTTTATGGGGCTACTATAACGCTGTAGTTGGAATCTAAATCTGCTCAAATCCAATCCATCCAAACCGATACTATAGTGCACTTATAAGGATTTCGGTTCCTACATTTCTTTTCAAGGCAAACAAACGCCCCCTTCATGTATGAACATAGGGGTATACTTACATTTCCAATGAAAAGAAAAAAGAAAAGAAATTGTGTGCCCACCTTTTATGCAAATAAATCATAGGGAAGCCTTTGGGGTCTCCCCAAAAGTACTGCTTGCACCATGCATGCTCTTTCTAATTAATGAATATTTGTGGGTGGCTACACTCCACATTTTCAATAAAAAAAATTAATTATTGAACATTTGTATATTTTGAAAATTTTTTTTTGACTTGATCAAGTTTTTGTACTAACAAAACCCACAATTTTTTAGCAGACATGAGAACAAACCCGAAGCACAGAAAAACATAATTTGACCGGACTTCAGACAGTACGGACACCGCAACGATTGATATCACTACAATCACCTCATCACCTGTTTCCCTATCAAGTATCAACAAATTTTTTATTTTTTTGAGATAAAAGTGACCCTAGTCACCTGTTTCATTAATGGAATGTTAACGAAATAAAGAGTACGAAATATTACAAACCACACTAAATAAACCACACTAACTCCAGTCCACATCTAACTGAAAAGAAATACATAGCCATCTGCCAAAACCTAACAAAAGTCTGGCTGTCAAAATATCCACCCACCTATGCTTCTAAAGTCAGCTCGCAGGTGTTACTCCTCTCCGTCAGTACGGGGTTTCTTTCTTGCCACTGTTGTACCTGTCCATTCATTAATAAGAGATAAGATTTTATGAAACATCTTCTGAAATGTGCAGTAAATATTACGAAAGCAAGTATCGTTGCTATCTAGCCACAGGGTCCACATACAGGCTGCAACCGTAATATCCCACAGACATCCACATTCCTTCCTAATTAACCTCGATCTCCACCTCCCCCACACGTCTTCGATACTGCTCGGAATTTCTGTCACCCCAAACCCCAACCCCATGATTTCCCACGTAACTTGAGCTTTTGGGCATACCAAGAAGATGTGATTAGTGTCCTCATCCCCTATGTTGCATCGTGGGCAAGTCGTGACAATCGGAATGTTGCGTTTTCTAATGTTCACCCTAGATAGAATCGCATTATTCTACACTAGCCAAATGAATACTTTAACCTCATTTGGGATATTCGATCTCCAAATAACCTTCGTGCAGGCATTTCTAATTCTCTCATCATTTAATAATTTATACATTGACTTAACTGATAACACCCTATTATTCTCTAGCCTCCACGATCTGTCGTCCTCGTTTCCCCTTCCTAGCGCCATTTTTCTGCCAACATAATCTGGAGTCTTTGAAGCTGCACCTGACCTTCAGGTGTCATGTTTCCACGGAACTGTAGCCGTAGTCTTTTCCTTTTCCAGACATCCGCCACCAACACATCTTCGTTAGTAGTTTCTTCTGCTAGAATTAGGAAAAGACTTTTAACTGTGTTATCTCCCCACCATTTGTCCTTCCAGAATCTAGTTGTCTGCCCGTCTCCTAGTTTGGAGATAGTGTTATCATGGAACAGTTCGCCGACCCTCGCAATCCCTTTCTATATGTGCGAAGCCTTTTCGAATTTGCTTCGACCTCCGAATCTAGTCTGTTTCCGTCGTATATATAACCTGAAGGAGTTGCCCCACTAAGACTGTCGTCGCTTATTCATTTTCCACCACCAGTTGTATAGAAGCGCCTTATTCATATCGCAAAGGTTGACGACCCCTAGTCCTCCGAACTCTTTCTTTCTACACACCTTGCTCCACCGAATAACACTGAAACCCTTGTTATCCTCCCGCGTTCCTTTCCAAAGGAATTTCCTTCTGCATTTATCGATTTTTTCTATCACCCAGCTCGGAATCTCATAAATGGACACCAAGTATATTGGAAGGCTGCTTAGGACCGAATTGATAAGAGTAACTCTACCGCCCAGCGATAGTAATTTCCCTTTCCATTATGCGAGCCTTTTCTCCACTTTCTCCACTAGAGGATTCCTTCCTGTGAGCTTTTTCTCCACTTTCTCCACTAGAGGATTCCATCCTATGAGCTTTTTCTCCACTTTCTCCACTAGAGGAATCCAGTCCTCCTTAAGCATCTTCCCTGGTCTGATAGACGTCCCCAAATATTTTAGGGGGAATTCCCCTTTCCCACATCCCAATGCATGAGCTATCATTTCCAAGCCATCTTCCTGCTCTATGCCTAGGTCAACAACGCAACTCTTGTGCAGATTGATAGCCAATCCTGACCAGAATTCAAAGCATCGTAATAAAACTCTTATTGCTAAGGTCTCCTCCAACTAAGCTGTACCAAACAGTAGTGTGTCGTCCGCATATTGTAGGATAGATAATGGATCCCGTATTCTTTTCACCTTTATTCCTTAGATAAGTTCCGCCTCTTTTCCTCTCTTGATCATTTAATCGTGAAAATCAGCGGTGAAAGTGGGTCCCCCTGTCTAAGCCCTCGTCGACAACAAATTTATTTTCCAATGACTCCGTTAAGAACAATGAACAACTTTCCATTTTGAACACACACTCTCATCCATGTAACGCCCCGCCCCAATACTCAGATAATTTTATTATTTTTAGAAGACAAATTAGATACTATGTAGTACAACTACCCACCACAGGCTATGTAACGCCCCTAAATTTTTTTTTTTGACTCCAAACTCAATTCTTTCAATTCCTATATCACTTTAAACATAAACTAAGAAAGTTATATTTAAGGAAAAATTTTGACAGAGTCTCCCCTGTAAATTTTGCCCTGAAACACAAAAAGCTTACGAAATTCTGCTCAAAATTCCGTAGCTAACAATACAGGCAATAATTTTACGGGCTCCCCAGGCCAAAATGAGCAGAAATACACAGGCAATATAATATAATGCTCTGGGGGCCAAACTCATAACGAATAATCAAATATCAAATAAAAACTATAAATTTCTTTGAAAACGAGGTAATTTTTTTAGAAAAACCTTTGTAAAATCTACCATAGAGCCCAGTACACCACAACAAGATGGGTACGGGTCACAATCATACTATACCACCCCACACTATACTCATCGTCATCATATACATGCTTATACACTCATAATACAATTTGAATCATAAATTTTACTATTCCTATAACTAAATAATACAAATTTTTAAAATAAAAGTTTATCCTACCAATCTACGCCTCACCTCTGCACTGATGAGAACCTGCAACAGTGGGGGATCTAGGGTAGTCCTCAGACTCCCCTAACCCCCAAACACTAAGGGGTTAGCCATTTCTGGTGTGAGTATAAATTTAAAAAATCTAACAAATAAATGAAATTGTATAACGAAAATAATTCAAACTTACAAACATCAAGAAATAAGATACATCCGGAACCTCTGAACTTAAAAACATCATCAATCCGGCTTTATAATCAAATACTCTTCAAATCTGTGTCAGATTATAAAATTACCCACACTCCCACATTCCACTATATATTTCACATCAACCTCATATCTATCCTCACTTTATATTCGCACACTACGAATTTTCATTCAATCCATTACTTTTCCATTGGAATCCCCTAACCCAAATATTCGTTTCTTCACAATTATCATCATATTAGCATTTCGCTACTTATATAAATATCACTAACAAGATGCTATTATATCTTTCTTTAATAACCATTTATTTGGATACAAACTCCTATCACCACATACTTTCTGCATTAATCATTTTCATAACCACTTTCATAGCACAAGTATTTTATTGAAATATAACAAGTATCAGTTCTTACATATAAGCTACTATCCTCATAATGCCACATTTATTCATGTCTTGGGATACAAATATAAAATCTCATTACACATCGCAATTAACCCACATTTCATCATATCATTATCAAATCACCTTACAGAATACTCATTCTCATCGTATCAAAAGCATGTTTTATAATTCATTCTTATCCCGTTATATCATTTTAGTAATTACTTTTTCTTATAACAATAAATCTTATTATCATTCACTTAATCCCCAAACACACTTTGGGGCCACCACATATCACATCCCATAGCCGATAGCTTGGGTAATAATCACTGTACCTCAAACACACAGTTTGGGTAATATCATATCCCATCTCAAGCCGATAGCTTGGTTATTAATCACTTCAATCACTTATCATTTTCACTTTACTTTATTTCTCATTACCATCCATCATTACCACTATTATAACAACTCACCCCGCGAATTATGCCAAGGCAGGTAGTTCCCACCATTTCCATGGAAATAGCAGGCAGGTAGTTCCTTGACACAATTCCAAGGTACAACTCACATCAACTGTATTTTACTTTAATGATTACACACATAATACCATTACTTCGTATTATTCATAAGAACACATTTCTCTTCTATTATTATCATTTTAAATTAACCACGCACTGCATTTATCACTTCTTTTCATATACTAACTCATAACTCATTTTCTTTCACATTTATTTCATACACCACTATTTTCTAGCTCATCCACAAATTCACATTTCACTATTCACTTTCTTTCCCACACACACAATTCACATTTCACTATTCCCTTTCTTTACTACCCCATTTATTATTAACACTTATTTATTCTTTATTCTCAACTCAGAATACACTTACTTCATTATTTCATTTCAGCTTTGATGCGGTTTATTTCTGGGAGACGTGTGGATGCACCGGTGTGAGTTCGGACTCAATTTGTATTTGAAGGAGAAAGCTGCTCGTCTGACGACCCTCGGCTGACCGGGCGGAACCTGCGGCGACCTCGGAATAAGGTGGGGATCTGGGCTCGGATCAGAGGGTTCGGATCTGAGGTCTTGTGTACCTGCAGACAGTCCTGAAACACCGGGATTTGTCCCGGTGGCGGATCCTCCGACGATCTAGTCAGTCTCTGTGAGAGAGTAGCAATAACTAGGTGAATTTAAGTGGTAAAAGATTGATTACCTGAAAAGGTGGGTGAGGGTCTAGTATTTATAGAGAATTCCAACCGGGTTTGGATCCGCTTGGGGGCCGGGTCTGAATCCGAAAGCCCATGGGCCTGACGTGGCAGAAGGCCCAGGGGGTTTAGGACAGACGTGGCAATACCAGGAGCGGTATAGGGCTGACGTGGCAGAACCCTTGGTGGTATTCGGAGCTGACATGGCTGATCGTGGGTCTCCTGTGCTTCTGGGGGAATCGGAGGGCCTAGGTTGTGCCAGGTCATCCCCATGCTTCGCCAGAAAGGGGGGGACGGCCCGTGGGGCTGTCACGGATCGGAGGCCGAGGACCACTGAGGCTCGTCGGATACGAGGAGGCTAGTTCTGTGGGGGTGAACTTGAGGTTCGGCGCCGACCCTGAAGTGGTTTGAAGCCGAACTAGATTGCTATTTTTACCTTTCTTGAGTGAGAGTTGTATTGGGCCCAGGTTGGGCCCCCCAGGCCATTTTTACCCTACTACACAAGCCCCCCACTCCTGCGGGGGTGCGGGAGCTAGCCGGGGAGGAGTGTTCATAGTCGTGGAAATGGGATGGCGAACCGTTGAATCTTCCGGAGAAGAGTACCTTGGTGTTCGACCCAACCTCGAGATGACGAGAGATTATGTGTCGACAAGGGTGATGGTGAGCCGTTGCTTCTTCCTGAGAAGAGTACCCTGGTGCCAGACCGAACCTCGAGATGAGGAGGGATTATGGGTCGGTAAGGGTGATGGCGAGCCGGTGGATCTTCCGAAGAAGAGTACCCAGGTGCCAGACCGGACCTCAAGCTGGCGAGGGATTATGAGTCGGTAAGGGTGATGGCGAGCCGTTGTTTCTTCCTGAGAAGAGTACCCTGGTGCCAGACCGAACCTCGAGATGAGGAGGGATTATGGGTCGGTAAGGGTGATGGCGAGCCGGTGGATCTTCCGAAGAAGAGTACCCATGTGCCAGACCGGACCTCGAGCTGGCGAGGGATTATGGGTCGGTAAGGGTGATGGCGAGCCGTTGTTTCTTCCTGAGAAGAGTACCCTGGTGCCAGACCGAACCTCGAGATGAGGAGGGATTATGGGTCGGTAAGGGTGATGGCGAGCCGGTGAATCTTCCGAAGAAGAGTACCCAGGTGCCAGACCGGACCTCGAGCTGGCGAGGGATTATGGGTCGGTAAGGGTGATGGCGAGCCGTTGTTTCTTCCTGAGAAGAGTATCCTGGTGCCAGACCGAACCTCGAGATGAGGAGGGATTATGGGTCGGTAAGGGTAATGGCGAGCCGGTGGATCTTCCGAAGAAGAGTACCCTGGTGCCAGACCGGACCTCGAGCTGGCGAGGGATTACGGGTCGGTAAGGGTGATGACGAGCCGCGGTGTTTCAGAGGGATTAAGCGGGGTGGTCTGCTGCCTTTGCGGCACTTAGAAGGCGCTCCGGGATCTGTGCAGGTATTCCAATTTCCTAGGGGCATTAATGGTGCCGCCTAGTAAATGCATGGCGCATGGGCTTTCGTCGTTTGGCTTTCCCCACGCCATAGTGGCAGGACATCGGTGGAGGTTATAAATACCTAATTCCCCCCTGAGGATTCGATCACAGCAAGGGTGGTCCATTGGCCGCTAGAGGTGTCTGCTTCGGCGGACGTCTCTTTCTTAAAAATTTTATTCCCCGATCCGGATTGGTGGTGACTCTACCGTCCGGATCCCTTTTCGGTTCAGACGGCCCTTACACGGTTGTCTGGCCCGAGAGAGATCCGGACGGGGAGTGGTGCTCACCGTATTCTGGGCCTGAGACTGAAGAGCCTCGGATATGGGGGGCGATTTGCTTTCCGATAGGGTCCCAGACGATGGTGGCTTTTCTACCACCCTTGAACAGTTTTGGGGTTTCGGCTGCCGAGGCTGTAAGCCCCCAGCTGTTTGTGGGTGAGAGGGGAGCCGACCGAGTCCTGGAGCCCGGGGCGCAGGCGATGGTGGCTATTCTCCTACCCGGGAACAATTCGGGGTTTCGGCTGCCGAGGTCGTAAGCCCCGAGTTGTTCGCAGGTGAGAGGTGAGCCAACCGAACCCTGGAGCCTTAAATCTTAAGTAAAACATTGCCTCCCCTGAGCCCTCCATCCGAACCGACCCTTGTGCAGGGCTGCCAGCCTGGCGCTGGGTGACGTCAGCAGCGCACGTTTCGAGGTCGTGGCGTGATTCTCCAGGTGGCAGTTGTACGTCAATCGGTGAATAGTAACTGCAGAAATCGAGGAGTCGTTTCTATCCTCTATAAATGTTCTCCCCTCTCCTCTCATCGCCCACTTTTTTCTTGCTCCTTACTTTTCACAAAATCTTCTAACTCTTCAGTGTTCGTCCCTTCAGTTTCCTGCAGTAGGCTCGTTCTTCCGAAGTGATCTCAGGTTAGCTGGTAAGTCTGTTTAGCTTAGACACAGATGGATAGGGCTCAGTCTGGCTCGTCGGCATCGACGTCTGGGGGGGAGTGAAGCCTGTCTTCAAATCGACCTCGTGGGAGGAGACGGTAAGCGAGGAGGAGGTGGTACATGACGTGAAGCCGTTGCGATCTCGGAGGCATTTCGTAGTGGATAGTAGCTACTCTGAGGAGGGGGGCAGTAGTTCAGACGAAGTCCGGACTCCAGGGTTGGTTTCCGGAGAGGAGGGTGGTCCCGAAGGGGATGGCGCCGAAGGGCCTCAGAATCCGACCGGTCTGGCTCGGTTGTCTACACCCTCGCCGGAGCGAGCCAAGAAGAAGAGGGCTCCGAAGAAGAAGAAGGGGTCGGGGATCGGCGGCTCGAGTCAGGTGCCTGTTTACGGTGACCTGACGATAGGATCGTCTGTACAACCCAAGCCTTTCCGTTGCTATCCCGACGATCTCTCCGATAAGGAGCTCTCTGGGGTCCAGCCGTCGTCGTCGAGCCGAAAAAGGGTGAAGGTGGACGCACACCCGACAGTTCTGGAGGCAGGCGACTTAGGGGCTCTGCAGTTGGCATACTACATTGGGTCCAGCTATGAGTTTATGCTGCCGAACTCTACTCTTCGGCCGACCGACCCCCTGCCAGATAGGTATTGCATCTTCCCTGTGGATGCCTTTATCTCCAGACTGAGGCTGCCGATCCACCCATTCGTTCGGGAGGTGCTGAATTGGGCGTCTTTGGCACCGATGCAGTTTGGGCCGAACTCCTGGAAGCAGATCGTCTGCTTCGTGCTGATGTGCGAAGAGCAGAAGGTACCCCTGCGGCTGAATGTGTTCCGAGCGATGTTGATGATCGGCTCATCATCAGAGGGAGTATACTATATCTCGCCTCGTGGTAAGGGGAAGGTAGTCCATGGTCACCCGGATTCTATCAAGTTTTGGAAGAAGAAATATCTGGTGATCCGGAGTGAGGATCCTTGGGATATTCCCACTCGGTGGAACCATTCTAAGCCGAGCTATGAAACGCCGAGGCCGGGGGACCTGACGGCTGAGGAGTGGAGGTTTGTTGAGCGCCTCCGTCTGTCGTACAGCATCAATTGGGCGAAGGTGACAGAGGCCCACCTGGCGAGTGTTGGACTGAGCCCGGCCGTACTTTCTAGTATGTGGTTGTTTCTTTTCTCTCGATCTTCTTGTACTTTCTTGCTCATTGTTCTTAATGGATTTTTTTACAGATATGGATGAAGAATCGATTAGGGCGCTGAGGCTCGCTATGAAGAAGAAGAAGGCCGAGAAGAAGGGGGACGCGGTGAAGACGACCGAATTGTCCCAGGTGGTCTCCGAGGCCCCAATTCAGCCGAGGGCCAAAAGGACTCGCTCGGAGACAGGCGGGGATGCGGTGGTTCA
The DNA here is from genome assembly GCA_017893485.1 of Hemerocallis citrina. Taxonomy (NCBI): domain Eukaryota; kingdom Viridiplantae; phylum Streptophyta; class Magnoliopsida; order Asparagales; family Asphodelaceae; genus Hemerocallis; species Hemerocallis citrina. The sequence continues at coordinate 267,812,156 of CM030363.1, forward strand.
GGGGGGCTTGGATCAGGGCAGGGCTACTGACCTTGATAAGGGGAAGGGTCCCCTGGTGGATACCGGGATAGAGGAGAGACTTCGGCGACCGTGGGTGCCGAATTGGTCGATCCGAGAGGGTGATTGCCTGGTCCGAGGGCGCCAGGCCGTGGAGGTTGCAGATAAGCTGGCGACTCCTCGGGACCGTTCGGATATGAAGGCCCAGACCCTGGACGAGGCGTACGTGCGTCTTGCGCAGGCCAATGTGCTGGTAAGTCAACCGAACCCACTTGCTTTTAGATCATGTCGCTAGAAAAGGTTTCTTAGTATTGTCGGGCTACTGCAGGCGACCGTGCAGGGGGCCCACGTGAGAGGCCTTTATGAGGCGGCTTTGCAGCGAGAGCGAGACCGGGCTGACAAGGTTGAGCAGGAGGTGAAGGAGTTGAAGGTAGAGCTCGAAGGCTCTCATAGGAGGGAGACAGAAATGAAGGCGGCCTTCGACAAGGAGAAGGAGGAATGGGCGAAGACGATGGCGGCTCAGGAGAAGAGGTCGACGAAGGAGAAGGATGAGTTGACGGAGTCGTGTCAGCTCCTGGTGATCAAGGCCCAGGACAACTGTTATGCAAAGGCCCTCATTCATGTGAGGCACTTCTATCCTACTATCGACCTGTCCAACTTCGAGTTTGATATGGAGATTGAGGGGACACCGAAGACCCCTGGCGAACAAGGACCCGATGGCGACCAGGCTGCCGACCCCCCCGTGAACCCGACCGACACTGAGGTGGGAAAACTAGCTGTATAATTTTTGTCCTTCTTTTTCCTTCTCTCGATTGTATTTGCCTTCCGCGGACTGGCCACCGCATTTTTTGTATGGAGAAACTAAACTTATAAAAAGAGGGTTTTTGGGTGGCCAAGTGTTTTGACCTTGAATACTTCCGAACCTCCTTGCTTATATGTTTTGAGTGGGCTGGTTCTCTTGTAGGTTATGGCTCCCCCTCCTGAGGCGGACCCCCGTCGTTCCGACGTGGCGTGGCTTCGGAGCAAGGTTGAGGCCCTGGAGGCCACTTTGGTTCGGTACCGAAAGGGGGCCCGTGATACTGATGCGGCTTTCAATTACTACAGGAACAAGTCCGAAGCCCTTAGTGAGGAGGCAAGCCGGCTGAGGAGGGCGATGGCGGATCGGGAGCTCGGGGGCGCCGGTCTTGGATATACAATGTCTAGTTCCTCGGTGCAGAGGCCCTCCTCTGAAAAGCTACTTCGTGATGTGATAGTGGAGAAGGAGATGGAGATACACCGTTATAGGACGATGTTGGGCGTCTCGATATCTTCCTCGGGGGGTCGGCGAGCGGAGGGGGTTCCCTCTGCGATGCTTCTGATGGAGCGTATGCGATCCGTTGACGCCCAGAGCTCCGTGGGCGGCGTGTCGACTGTGGCAGAACCGAAGGACCGTCATGACGAAGAGCGAGCTCCAAGTCGTTCGGTCGGAGTGATCCCGTCCCTCGCTGGATCCGAGGAGTCCTAAGGCGGTGATTTCCTTTAGTTTGAGATGAGTGGAGTGGTCCTGTAACGGTCTTTGTTTGTTTTCCCCGAATAAAATAAAAGAGTATGAAATAAAGAAATCTTTTCCTTCTTTGCTCTGGTCAGCGGTGTGGTGAAGGGCGGTGGAGGCGAGGTTTGGCTCCGCAGATTCGTGAGGGATCGACGTGGGGCAATAGGAAGACTCCCTGGTCCGGAGCTGGGTCGACCCTACCGAGACTCTTGGGGACGATACCGGAGCGTGAACCTGGGTGCCGATCCCCTTATCCGGTACCAGGTAGGAGTTGCCGAGGTATTTGGATTTTGACAAAAAGAGACTTCTTTTATACCAGATAGGGAGGGTCGTTGAAGTGGCCCTTTACACACGAAAGCTTACATCAGTTTTAATTTACTTTAGTCAGGCTAGCACCTAGGCTCGCTCTTCCACGAATTTCATTAGGTGCTCGGCGTTCCAGGGTCGGCTGATGGGTCGGTCGTCCATATCCGCTAGTCGGTATGTACCAGGGCGGACAGCCTCGACTACGCGGTATGGGCCTTCCCAGTTGGGAGCCAATTTTCTCTTCTTGGTTGGATCGGAGACAGATAGCTTTCGTAATACTAGGTCCCCTGCCTTGATGTTTGTGGGGCGGACCTTCTTGTTGTAAAATCTCTCGATCCGTTGCTGGTATATGCTTCTCCGGATTGAAGACTTCTCTCGTACCTCGGCGACGAGGTCCAGGTTGGCCCTCAGGCCGGACGCATTGTCAGCTTCATCGAAGGCTATGATCCGGGGAGAAGGTAATCCGACCTCGACGGGGATGACTGCCTCAGTCCCATAGGTCAGACTGAATGGTGTCTCCCCCGTGGGGATCCTCTGGGTGGTTCGGTGCGCCCATAGTACGCTAGGCAGTTCCTCAACCCACAGCCCTTTGGGGGAACTGTCGAGACGCTTTTTGAGGCCGTCGAGGATTTGCCTGTTCGCATTCTCCGCTTGGCCGTTGGACTGAGGGTGGCAAATGGCGGAGAAACGCTGCTGGATGCCGATGTCCGCGCAGAAGGTTTGGAAGTTTTGACCTTGGAACTGGGTTCCGTTGTCTGTGACGAGGACTCGAGGGATTCCGAACTGGCAAATGATGTTCTTCCAAAAGAACTGTTGCACTTGGCGCTCGGTTATGCTGGACAGTGGTTCGGCTTCGATCCATTTGGTGAAGTAGTCGATGGCGACGATCAGGAATTTCTTTTGTCCCACCGCTGGGGGGAAGGGCCCCACAAGGTCCATACCCCACATGGCGAAGGGCGTAGGGCTTGCCAGGGACCGGAGATTGGCTTGAGGAAGCCTTTTGATAGGGGAGAATCTTTGGCAGGGGCCGCATCTCTTGACTAAGTCTTGTGAGTCTTGGAGCATGGTTGGCCAATAGTACCCCTGATTCAGGGCCTTCCGAGCAAGCGTCCTGCTCCCCATGTGGCATCCGCCGATCCCCTCGTGCAGGTCTCTGAGGGCGTAGCTGGCCTCGTTGCTGGTGAGGCAGCGGAGGTATGGTTTGCCGTCGGCCAAGGTGTACGAGCGTTTGAAGAGGATTTCATCGATCATGACAAACCTTTCAGCTCGGACTCTGACTCGTTTGGCCTCAGCTCTGTCTTCAGGAAGCTCGGCACTGATTAAGAATCTTCGGATGGGAGTGGTCCAGTCGTCCGGGCTAGTCCCATCTTGCACACACATCGCTTCCGGCTCTGGGTCACTGATACTTGGTTTCAGGAGGACTTCTATGAGCACCGTCTGATCGAGGCCCTCGAAGGAGGAAGAGGCAAGTTTGGATAATGCGTCTGCTTGAGTGTTCTGTTCCCTGGGGACTCTGATAACCGCGGCGCAGCTGAGGGACGCCAGGAGTCGCTTGACTGCCGTCAAATACCTCATCATGCTTTCATCGCGGGCTTCGTATTCTCCGGTGATCTGATTGACCACGAGTTGAGAATCACTAAAAGCCCGGATTTGCTTGGCTCCGGCTCGGTTGGCGAGGGTCAATCCGGCGATCATGGCCTCGTATTCTGCCTCGTTGTTGGAGGCCGGAAAGTTGAGGCGGAGGGAGTATTGAAGTAGGAATTGGTCGGGGCCACGAAGGATGATGCCCGCCCCACTCCCTGTTTCGCACGACGAGCCATCGACGAAGACCTCCCAGGTCGGATCCGATCCTTCGAGGCTAGGCTGCTCAGAGACGGTGCACTCAGTTATGAATTCGGCGAGGGCCTGTCCTTTAATGGCCGCCCTTGGCTGATAGCTGATGTCGAACTGGCTCAGCTCGATTGACCACTTGACTAAGCGGCCAGAGTTTTCGGGCTTGTGAAGGACAGTCTTCAGTGGTTAGTCGATCAGTACTTGGACGGAGTGGGCTTGGAAGTAAGGGCGAAGCTTCCGGGCTGCCATGACCAGCGCATAGGCCACCTTCTCTATCTTTGCGTATCTCGTCTCGGCTGGAAGGAGCACTTTGCTCACATAATACAGTGGCTTTTGAACCCCTTCCTCCTCTCGGACGAGGACGGCGCTGAGAGCGTTGTTCGAGGCGGACAGGTAGAGCCAAAGCGGCTTGCCCGGCTCGGGCTTGCTGAGGAGAGGTGGGTTGGCGAGGTATTGCTTTAGCTGTTCGAAGGCTTCTTGTTGATGGGTACCCCACTCGAAGCCCCCTTTTCCGCGAAAGGCCTTGAAGAAGGGGAGAGACTTCTCCCCTGATTTGGAGAGAAAAAGGCCGATTGCCGCCAACCGACCTGTGAGCCTCTGAACCTCCTTGACATTCCGGGGCGGGGACATGTCAATAATGGCTTGGATTTTCTCGGGATTTGCTTCAATGCCGCGTTGGCTGATGATGAACCCCAAGAACTTCCCCGTGGAGACGCCGAAGGCGCATTTAGCTGGGTTGAGTCTCATGTTGTGGCGTCGGAGGACACCGAAGGCTTCCTCGAGGTCGGCGATGTGGTCTGGCCCAGCCCGGCTTTTGACAAGCATGTCGTCGACGTACACTTCCACGTTGCGGCCGATCAGGTCTTTGAAGACTCTGTTGACGAGTCGCTGGTACGTGGCTCCAGCATTTTTCAGCCCGAAGGGCATAACGCGGTAACAATAAAGACCCTGGTCGGTGACGAACGAGGTCTTGGAGATATCTGGTGGAAACATCCAGATCTGATTGTACCCCGAGAATGCGTCCATGAAGGACAGTAGCTCATGCCCCGAGGTTGCGTCGATTAAAGCATCGATGCGGGGGAGGGGGAAAGGATCTTTCGGACACGCTTTGTTAAGGTCCGTGAAGTCGATGCAGATCCGCCAACCCCCTGTTGCCTTCTTCACCATGACGACATTAGCCAGCCACTCGGGGTAGCTGATTTCCTGGATGAATCGAACGGACAAGAGTTTGTCCACTTCTGCCTTTACAATTTGTTGCCTCTCCGGGGCGACTTTGCGCCTCTTTTGGACGATCGGCTTAGAGTCAGGGATGACGCTTAGTCGATGCATAATCAAGTCTTCGGAGATCCCGGGCATGTCGGAGGGCTTCCAAGCGAAGAGATCGACGTTGCGACGGATGCAGGCGATGATGCCTGACTTCAAGTCCTCGGAGAGTGAGCGGCTCACCCGGAACCATTTCGACTCATCCTTGGCATCGAACAGGACCTCTTCTAATTCGTCAACCAGCTCGGGAGCTGGGCCGTCCCTCTCGGGTTCGAGTTCAATGGCATCGAGGGGGAATACACCCCCTCCGACGGCGGTTATGTAGCACAATCGTGCTGCTTCGTGGCTACCTCGGACGATGCCGACCCCTTGGGGGGTGGGAAATTTAAGTTTCAGATGGTAGGCCGAAGGTATCGCTTGGAGGGAGTTTAGTCCGGGTCGGCCAAGAATGGCATTGTAAGCCGCCTTGACGTTGATGATCATGAAATCCATGGATTCGGTCCTCTTGATAGGAGCCGATCCTGCGGTGACGTCGAGGGTAATAATCCCCTCTATTACGATTGGGACGCCGGAGAATTCAAGCAACGTGTATCCGGCTAGTTTGAGCTTCCCTTTGGATAATTTGAGACTTTCGAAGGCTTTGAGAAAAAGAATATTTACCGAGCTGCCGTTGTCGACGAGGATTCGGCGAACCTCACAATTAGCTATGTGGAGGCTAATGACGAGGGCATCACAGTGGGGTAGGTGAACTTCTTCGAGGTCCTCTCCTGAGAAGGAGATTGGCAGAGGTTGTGGCTTGGGGGAGGGGCTGTATTGGACAGTATTCACCTCTTGGATGAAGGCTTTTCGGGAAGTATCGGATTCTCCTCCCATTGGCCCCCCGTGGAGATAGTGCAGGGGGAATGGCGTACCTATGGCTCCCTCGGACTCGGGATCCCGACCCTGGATGCGGTTCGGAGTAGGGTTCGGAGGTGAGACTCTCCGGTTCCTAGTACCTCGCCGATCCTGTGGGCCTTCCTCGGCCTTCCTCCCTGGAGGTCCGTCGGAGAGCTTCAAGAATTTCTTCTTGAAAGTCCTGGAATCCCTTGTGAGTGACGGGGGCTCCCCCGACCTTGTTCGGTCGGTCTGAAGGTTGCCTTCCGACGCGGCTGAGCGCTGGCCTCCGTCCCTCGGGCGGCGGTCTTGGATGGTTCGGGGCCGGGTTGGAAGCGGCCCCTCCCCTGCTGTGGGTGATCTGACGGTTGACGATTATTCCTCGTAGGTCGGGTTGAACTTGCCGGGTGGCGCTTCACCGGGATCCCTGATGGGAATCTCCGTGCCTTGATGCGCGTGGCCCGGCATTGGTATTTGGTGGGGGTGTGTCCCGTCGGTTGACGGAGGATGCGGCCCCCTGGCCTCTGGAGGCCATGGGAGTTCAGCTGTCGAGGTCGCTCGATGGTCGGGCTCGGGTCGGCTTCTGAAGCAGTGTTTCCCACAGAAGGCACCAACCTGATGCGGTTTATTTCTGGGAGACGTGTGGATGCACCAGGTGTGAGTTCGGACTCAATTTGTATTTGAAGGAGAAAGCTGCTCGTCTGACGACCCTCGGCTGACCGAGCGGAACCTGCGACGACCTCGGAATAAGGCGGGGATCAGGGCTCGGATCAGAGGGTTCGGATCCGAGGTCTTGTGTACCTGCAGACGGTCCTGAAACACCGGGGTTTGTCCCAGTGGCGGACCCTCCAACGATCTAGTCAGTCTCTGTGAGAGAGTAGCAATAACTAGGTGAATTTAAGTGGTAAAAGATTGATTACCTGAAAAGGTGGGTGAGGGTCTAGTATTTATAGAGAATTCCAACCGGGTTTGGATCCGCTTGGGGGCCGGGTCTGAATCCGAAAGCCCATGGGCCTGACGTGGCAGAAGGCCCAGGGGGTTTAGGGCAGACGTGGCAATACCAGGAGCGGTATAGGGCTGACGTGGCAGAAACCTTGGTGGTATTCGGAGCTGACATGGCTGATCGTGGGTCTCCTGCGCTTCTGGAAGAATCGGAGGGCCTAGGTTGTGCCAGGTCATCCCCATGCTTCGCCAGAAAGGGGGGGCGGCCCGTGGGGCTGTCACGGATCGGAGGCCGAGGACCACTGAGACTCGTCGGATACGAGGAGGCCAGTTCTGCGGGGGTGAACTTGAGGTTCGGCGCCGGCCCTGAAGTGGTTCGAAGCCGAACTAGATTGCTATTTTTACCTTTCTTGAGTGAGAGTTGTATTGGGCCCAGGTTGGGCCCCCCAGGCCATTTTTACCCTACTACAAGCTTATACCAAACACTTCACTTTCTCAATCACATTACATATCATATTCGTTTTACCCTAGGTCTATCCTAGAGTATCAATTCTCTTTCAGGTCTACCCTAAGGTATCATATCTCTCTCCGGTCCCACCGGAGGTATCTACTCTCCCAGGTCTACCCTGGGGTATCATCTCTCTCTCAGGTCTACCCTGAGGTATCATCTCTCTCTCCGGTCCCATCGGAGGTATCTACTCTCCCAGGTCTACCCTGGGGTATCATCTCTCTCTCAGATCTACCCTGAGGTATCATATCTCTCTCCGGTCCCACCGGAGGTATCTACTCTCCCAGGTCTACCCTGGGGTATCATCTCTCTCTCAGGTCTACCCTGAGGTATCATATCTCTCTCCGGTCCCACCGGAGGTATCTACTCTCCTAGGTCTACCCTGGGGTACCATCTCTCTCTCAGATCTACCCTGAGGTATCATATCTCTCTCCAGTCCCACCGGAGGTATCTACTCTCCCAGGTCTACCCTGGGGTATCATCTCTCTCTCAGGTCTACCGTGAGGTATCATATCTCTCTCCGGTCCCACCGGAGGTATCTACTCTCCCAGGTCTACCCTGGGGTATCATCTCTCTCTCAGGTCTACCCTGAGGTATCATATCTCTCTCCGGTCCCACCGGAGGTATCTACTCTCCCAGGTCTACCCTGGGGTATCATCTCTCTCTCTCAGGTCTATCCTGAGGTATCATATCTCTCTCCGGTCCCACCGGAGGTATCTACTCTCCCAGGTCTACCCTGGGGTATCATCTCTCTCTCAGGTCTACCCTGAGGTATCATATCTCTCTCCGGTCTATGCGGAGGTATCTATTCAAGTCAACCGAAATTATTGTTATTAACAATTAATTTTCATATTAACATCACCCTTTATCATCATAACATCTCATCTTTTATTTAAACTTATTCTCATAAACAATGATCACCATCTCACTTACCCTTTCAATGTATCACACAAAAGAAAATATCACTGCAATTAATATATAAAATCATCACATCATAATATTGCACATCACAATGGTACTGTATTATTTATTCAATCATAACCTCAAACATCATGCGTTCCACCTCATCACATCAGTCATGAGATCACACATCTCATACCCCCAAACATTCGCATACATAAATCTCATCATTACAACCCAGAAGCATATAAATATTTATCTACAAGCAACAACACACTCTCATACATATATATCCTAATTTCTTATACCTCATAATTTACCCCGTTTTCTACTTACGAACATTTCCATACTCAATACACTTCACACATCACACACCAGACCGTATTTTAAAACTTTCATAGCACCTTATGCATATAAAATTAAAAATCATACTCACATAATAACCCGTGAAGACTCGAAGCATCATCTCGCCATCCCACATCCAAAGTCGCTAACGTCTCCTATTACCAAAATTTCAAAGCAATCAAGGCTCAGACATCCAAACCACCCACAGAAAATAATAACACTAATCTTAATAGCACACAGACGTTTTATTGAACGTCTGGGATACAAACGCGCAATGCACTTAATAGACAAATTCCTTCGGGGGTTTTTTATTCCCAAAATAATAACTAGAATTACCCCCAAATATTCTAATATTTTAACTAAAATTTTACTAACTAATTCTTACATATTTAATTCTCTTTTATAAACCCAAAACCCTAATTTTTTTAGCAACTTGCAAAATCTCCGATAATCTGCTAATTTCTCATCTCTACTTCTCCCAACATCTCATAATCTCCCTACCATAACTAGTCTACTCAAAATAAACTAACCACACTAAATTTTATACAAAAATAAAACCTAGGGTTTACCTTTTCGAAATCCATTCGAAAAACGGATACCACCACTACGTAGAGGACCCTCCAATTAGCTATCCCCCCGAATTAATTTGAAAACCATCGTAAAACGGATCGGATTTGGGTAGGGAAGAGGGCCGGCCGATGGGTTCGGCCATAGACGTGCGATCGGGAAAGAAAAAAAAGAAAAGGGGGAGAAAGAAGAATTGGGGGGGGGGTTAATTAAAAGAATAAATAATTAAATAAATAAATAATAGTGTAAGGGAGAATTACATATAAGCCCCCATCTCCAAAATTATTTCAAATAAGCCCCACTCCACTTTTACACTTTATAAATCTAACAATATAAAATACACAAATTGTCTCATCATAATCTTCCAAAGTAGGAAATAAAGTAAACAACATTTCATCATATAAAACTCGACTCATAGCTCCACCAATATATAATTAATACGGGTCCAACTCACATATCAACCCCAACATCAATATTTAAAAATAAAAATAAAATAAGATATACCTTAGAATTAATTCTCATCACTACAAAATGTAAAAGAGGGTATTTCCGGTATTTTACAAATTCAAGGTGTTACATTCTGCACACATCAAAAGAAGCTCGTCCTCGAGCTATAGGGGTTAAGAAAACTGTCCAAACAATCTTGGATACTTTCTCCTCACCATCTTCCCAGATTCCCAAACATAGTCGTTAAAATAACACACCACTGTACTTTCAGCAACTGAGTAACTTGAAGTCCTGATCACCGCTAATCTACATAACTCTCTTGGCCACTACACACCTCAAAAGAGGCTTATCCACTCTCGCCTGGTAACTAACATCCTTTTTCGTTCCAGATCACCAAAATGTTCCTTTAAAATCTCAACACATCTCCATACCACCAGGATAACTAATATACTCCCGCTACCATAAGCCATTCACATCAAAAGTACCAAATCTACGATGATAACATGAACTTCCTTCACTGCCTACTGACCAATCTGTAGGACATTCATTAAGCTCATCTAAAATTTGATCATGCATCCTCAGTAATAAGTAGAAATTGCGAATCCAAGCTCGACCGATTAGCTGTAGAATAGACGGCTGTACTGATAAACCGCCCACATACAAGGTCATGTCACTCTCTGTGATCAAAGAAAAATCTAAATTGACTAAATAATTCTAGTATTGTCCACTCCTGGGACGAAATAAATGGCAGACATCTGTTACCCTATTCTTAATGGTCTCCTTATTCAACTCCCGATGATCAATACTCAATCTCAGGGAACCATCCTCTCACATATCAAAGAGTTTACCAACTACCTTCTTAATCTTCTCCTTGGGTATTACCACCAAACCAACGGGCATACCCACATTGTCCAAGGCATTTCATACAATTGAAAACTGAGTTTTGTCGGGCGTTCTCACCCGAATCATTCCTACACCACACCTTAACTATGCACAAAGTCTTACTAACCAACCCATTACCTTATATTAAATAATAACAATTACTACACAACCTCGCGATCAATAGAACATATATAAAATTCCCAAGGAATAGCCCTTCACGCACACATCAATCAATGTAATAGAATATCCCAATAACACACAAATTCTTATAGGGGTTTCAAAAAGATGAAACATATGTAGGGCTAAAAATAATCATGACACAATGTCAGACAAAAGTCTAAAGGGTTCACTCCATTCAACAAAAGAACTGCTACTTAATAAAACACCCACAAAACATAAAACACTTCATCTCCACGACTTAGCAATAATGAACCCATACTCACATGACAGGATCACTAGGATACAAATCATCACAAACTCTATCCTAGTTAACCTAGGCTCTGATACCAAACTGTAACGCCCCTAATTTTTTTTTTGACTCCAAACTCAATTCTTTCAATTCCTATATCACTTTAAACATAAACTAAGAAAGTTATATTTCAGGAAAAATTTCGACAGAGTCTCTCCTGTAAATTTTGCCCCGAAACACAAAAAGCTTACGAAATTCTGCTCAAAATTCCGTAGCTCACAATACAGGCAATAATTTTACGGGCTCCCCAGGCCAAAATGAGCAGAAACACACAGGCAATATAATATAATGCTCTGGGGGCCAAACTCATAACGAATAATCAAATATCAAATAAAAACTATAAATTTCTTTGAAAACGAGGTAAAGTTTTTAGAAAAACCTTTGTAAAATCTACCACAGAGCCCAATACACCACAACAAGATGGGTACGGGTCACAATCATACTATACCACCCCACACTATACTCATCGTCATCATATACATGCTTATACACTCATAATACAATTTGAATCATAAATTTTACTATTCCTATAACTAAATAATACAAATTTTTAAAATAAAAGTTTATCCTACCAATCTACGCCGCACCTCTGCACTGATGAGAACCTGCAACAGTGGGGGATCTAGGGTAGTCCTCAGACTCCCCTAACCCCCCAAACACTAAGGGGTTAGCCATTTCTGGTGTGAGTATAAATTTAAAAAATCTAACAAATAAATGAAATTGTATAACGAAAATAATTCAAACTTACAAACATCAAGAAATAAGATACATCCGGAACCTCTGAACTTAAAAACATCATCAATCCGGCTTTATAATCAAATACTCTTCAAATCTGTGTCAGATTATAAAATTACCTACACTCCCACATTCCACTATATATTTCACATCAACCTCATATCTATCCTCACTTTATATTCGCACACTACGAATTTCCATTCAATCCATTACTTTTCCATTGGAATCCCCTAACCCAAATATTCGTTTCTTCACAATTATCATCATATTAGCATTTCGCTACTTATATAAATATCACTAACAAGATGCTATTATATCTTTCTTTAATAACCATTTATATGGATACAAACTCCTATCACCACATACTTTCTGCATTAATCATTTTCATAACCACTTTCATAGCACAAGTAAGTATTTTATTGAAATATAACAAGTATCAGTTCTTACATATAAGCTATTATCCTCATAATGCCACATTTATTCATGTCTTGGGATACAAATATAAAATCTCATTACACATCGCAATTAACCCACATTTCATCATATCATTATCAAATCACCTTACAGAATACTCATTCTCATCATATCAAAAGCATGTTTTATAATTCATTCTTATCCCGTTATATCATTTTAGTAATTACTTTTTATTATAACAATAAATCTTATTATCATTCACTTAATCCCCAAACACACTTTGGGGCCACCACATATCACATCCCATAGCCGATAGCTTGGGTAATAATCACTGTACCTCAAACACACAGTTTGGGTAATATCACATCGCATCTCAAGCCGATAGCTTGGTTATTAATCACTTCAATCACTTATCATTTTCACTTTACTTTATTTCTCATCACCATCCATCATTACCATTATTATAACAACTCACCCCGCGAATTATGCCAAGGCAGGTAGTTCCCACCATTTCCATGGAAATAGCAGGCAGGTAGTTCCTTGACACAATTCCAAGGTACAACTCACATCAACTGTATTTTACTTTAATGATTACACACATAATACCATTACTTTGTATTATTCATAAGATCACATTTCTCTTCTATTATTATCATTTTAAATTAACCACGCACTGCATTTATCACTTCTTTTCATATACTAACTCATAACTCATTTTCTTTCACATTTATTTCATACACCACTATTTTCTTTCTCATCCACAATTCACATTTCACTATTCACTTTCTTTCCCACACACACAATTCACATTTCACTATTCCCTTTCTTTACTACCCCATTTATTATTAACACTTATTTATTCTTTATTCTCAACTCAGAATACACTTACTTCATTATTTCATTTCAGCTTATACCAAACACTTCTCTTTCTCAATCACATTTCATATCATATTCATTTCACCCTAGGTCTATCCTAGAGTATCAATTCTCTCTCAGGTCAACCCTAAGGTATCATATCTCTCTCCGATCCCACCGGAGGTATCTACTCTCCCAGGTCTACCTTGGGGTATCATCTCTCTCTCAGGTCTACCCTGAGGTATCATCTCTCTCTCCGGTCCCACCGGAGGTATCTACTCTCCCAGGTCTACCCTGGGGTATCATCTCTCTCTCAGATCTACCCTGAGGTATCATATCTCTCTCCGGTCCCACCGGAGGTATCTACTCTCCCAGGTCTACCCTGGGGTATCATCTCTCTCTCAGGTCTACTCTGAGGTATCATCTCTCTCTCCGGTCCCACCGGAGGTATCTACTCTCCCAGGTCTACCCTGGGGTATCATCTCTCTCTCAGATCTACCCTGAGGTATCATATCTCTCTCCAGTCCCACCGGAGGTATCTACTCTCCCAGGTCTACCCTGGGGTACCATCTCTCTCTCAGATCTACCCTGAGGTATCATATCTCTCTCCAGTCCCACCGGAGGTATCTACTCTCCCAGGTCTACCCTGGGGTATCATCTCTCTCTCAGGTCTACCCTGAGGTATCATATCTCTCTCCGGTCCCACCGGAGGTATCTACTCTCCCAGGTCTACCCTGGGGTATCATCTCTCTCTCAGGTCTACCCTGAGGTATCATATCTCTCTCCGGTCCCACCGTAGGTATCTACTCTCCCAGGTCTACCCTGGGGTATCATCTCTCTCTCTCAGGTCTACCCTGAGGTATCATATCTCTCTCCGGTCCCACCGGAGGTATCTACTCTCCCAGGTCTACCCTGGGGTATCATCTCTCTCTCAGGTCTACCCTGAGGTATCATATCTCTCTCCGGTGTATGCGGAGGTATCTATTCAAGTCAACCGAAATTATTGTTATTAACAATTAATTTTCATATTAACATCACCCTTTATCATCATAACATCTCATCTTTTTATTTAAACTTATTCTCATAAACAATGATCACCATCTCACTTACCCTTTCAATGTATCACACAAAAGAAAATATCACTGCAATTAATATATAAAATCATCACATCATAATATTGCACATCACAATGGTACTGTATTATTTATTCAATCATAACCTCAAACATCATGCGTTCCACCTCATCACATCAGTCATGAGATCACACATCTCATACCCCCAAACATTCGCATACATAAATCTCATCATTACAACCCAGAAGCATATAAATATTTATCTACAAGCAACAACACACTCTCATACATATATATCCTAATTTCTTATACCTCATAATTTACCCCGTATTCTACTTACGAACATTTCCATACTCAATACACTTCACACATCACACACCAGACCGTATTTTAAAACTTTCATAGCACCTTATGCATATAAAATTAAAGATCATACTCACATAATAACCCGTGAAGACTCGAAGCATCATCTCGCCATCCCGCATCCAAAGTCGCTAACGTCTCCTATTACCAAAATTTCAAAGCAATCAAGGCTCAGACATCCAAACCACCCACAGAAAATAATAACACTAATCTTAATAGCACACAGACGTTTTATTGAACGTCTGGGATACAAACGTGCAATGCACGTAATAGACAAATTCCTTCGGGGGTTTTTTTTATTCCCAAAACAATAACTAGAATTACCCCCAAATATTCTAATATTTTAACTAAAATTTTACTAACTAATTCTTACATATTTAATTCTCTTTTACAAACCCAAAACCCTAATTTTTTTAGCAACTTGCAAAATCTCCGATAATCTGCTAATTTCTCATCTCTACTTCTCCCAACATCTCATAATCTCCCTACCATAACTAGTCTACTCAAAATAAACTAACCACACTAAATTTTATACAAAAATAAAACCTACGGTTTACCTTTTCGAAATCCATTCGAAAAACGGATACCACCACGACGTAGAGGACCCTCCAATTAGCTATCCCCCCGAATTAATTTGAAAACCATCGTAAAACGGATCGGATTTGGGTAGGGAAGAGGGCCGGCCGATGGGTTCGGCCATAGGCGTGCGATCGGGAAAGAAAAAAAAGGAAAGGGGGAGAAAGAAGAATTGGGAGGGGGGGGGGGGGGGGTTAATTAAAAGAATAAATAATTAAATAAATAAATAATAGTGTAAGGGAGAATTACATATAAGCTCCCATCTCCAAAATTATTTCAAATAAGCCCCACTCCACTTTTACACTTTATAAATCTATCAATATAAAATACACAAATTGTCTCATCATAATCTTCCAAAGTAGGAAATAAAGTAAACAACATTTTATCATATAAAACTCGACTCATAGCTCCACCAATATATAATTAATACGGGTCCAACTCACATATCAACCCCAACATCAATATTTAAAAATAAAAATAAAATAAGATATACCTTAGAATTAATTCTCATCACTACAAAATGTAAAAGAGGGTATTTCCGGTATTTTACAAATTCAAGGTGTTACAGGCTACCTCTCAAAAGGTGGTTAACCGAATTGGTGACTCTTGATCATAGGCAATGTTATTTATTTATTATTTTATTCATGTAATCTCCCGATATGGGACAATTTCTCTTACCACTCCCGTTCTCTCTCCTAAGAGAAGCACACAGGCACCCCCACGTGACCGCGCACGTCATCAGCGAGAAGACTGAAGAGACAGTGTCTGCCCAGGTTTTCTCACGTGGGGCCCAGCATTTTCGGTGACATCATCACCTCAGCAAGCACACAGTGCTGCTGCTGTCTCCTTCACGTGTGGGCCCCCCTTTTAATATATTTACCATATAACTCCTCTTATAGGAATCCCTATAGGCCACCTCCAATTTTCATATACTATATATCGTATATATATATTATTTAGAAATTACGGAGTGTTACAATCCATCTCCTCCACTTGACCCCGAAACCCTTTAATTCCAACGCCTCGTCCACACATTCCCATTCTACCGTATCGTACGCTTTTTCAAAATCAAGTTTCATAAAAAAACCGTTCACTTTGTCCTTGTTGCCTCTAAATATCATCTCCTGAGCTGAGGCGATGCTATCCATGATATCTCTTCCTTTAACAAATTCACTTTGAGAATCGTCAATAATATCCGGTAAATGTAGCGCTAATCTATTAGCCAGAACTTTAGTAATGATCTTAAACGACCCGTTCACCAGACTGATGGGCCGAAGATCTAACATCCTCAGTACCTCTGTTTTCTTCGGTATCAATATAACATTCGAGTATTTTAATCTTTCGACTTGTGCAAAACCCTGATATAGTTCCTGGAAAATGTCAATTAAATCTTTCTTGAAGATAGTTCAATATCGCTTATAGAACAGGATTGAGAATCTGTCCAGACCAGGCGCCTTGTCCTGACCCAATAGTTTCACCGCTTTTAGAATTTCCTCCTCTGAGAGTTCTTCTTCAATCCCTTCACTTCCCTCAATTTTTGACTCACTCCACATATCCGGTTGCATCTTACCTCTCTGAACTCTCTTCTTTCCTAGGCGGTCTCTAAACCCCCTATCTATATGTTGACTGATTCTTTCAGTTTCCTCTGTCCAGATCTCATCGACGAACAACCCCCCAATGTGATTGTGTCTTCTTCTGCCATTTGCCACCTTATGGAAGAATGTCGTGTTGGAGTTCCCTTCCTTGAGCCATTGCACCCTTGATCTTTGCCTCCAGTAACATTCCTCCATCTCACCAATTCTGTGTAGCTCCCCTCTGCATGCTGCCAGTTCCTCATATTCGCCTCTTTCTAGGTTCTTATCTTCTTCAATAAATTCTAGTTCCTGCATCCTCTCCCCTAATCTCTCATTTTTCCTATATATCTCCCCAAACTCCTGCTTTGCCCACATCTTAAGACACTTTCGTAGCATTCTCATCTTGATGTTCCATTTGGATACTGCATCGGTCCCGCCCACTGGACTATCCCAAGACCTTTGAATGACCTCTCTACAGTTATCAGACATGGTCCAAGCTTTCTCAAATTTGAACTATGGCCTTGGTCTACCTCTGTCGTTGCCACACTCCAGAATCAGCAGCGGGTGGTCTGAAGTGAACCTCGGGATTGATCTGACTGCCGCGAGCGGGAACAAGTTTTCTCACTCCGCAGAAACCAATACTCTATCAAGTTTAGCTAGGGTCGGATTAGCCTGCATATTCGACCAAGTAAATCTCCTATCCGATGCCTGGATCGCCGTGAGATCCAAATCAGTGATGACCTAGTTGAAATTGTGCCTATCCCTGTCGTTTGATCCTCTACCTTGATGTTCGTTCTGAAATCTAGTAATATTGAAGTCCCATCAAAGTATCAACAATCTTGTCGAGACAAAAATGAACAATAGTGGGCCTAGCCCTTATGCATGTACGCAAAGATTGATTATAAGAACACCCATTTTAAAGAGCCACAAAATTGAAATAATTGATTTTGGAGCCATCAGGTAATCCATGTCTTTATGACCTCCTCGCCATCTTCTTAACTTAAGGAGTCGCACTTGATGCGTGTGAGTGATAACTTACAACATCTGTAGTCGTTTAATCTCAAATTTTGGGTATTTGGCATATAGGAATAGTAATTTTGGGTTTTAGCTGTGGTCGTCTAAACCCAAAATTTGAGTTTTCATTTAAAAAAATCGACGGACGATAGATGATTTCTCGTCCCAAAAAAAAAAAAAAAAATGTCGTTTTAAAAATGTGTCGGACGAGGGTCTAAATTTTTTTTAAAAAAATTAGGCACGGGCGGGAAATCATTTACCGTCCAAGATTTTTTTTCCAAATTAACTCTTATATTAATCCTAATTAACTTTTAATTTAATCATAATTAAATCTTAAATACTAATTAAGTTCAATTAAAACCTAATATATTTCCATAATAATTTGTATAAGCCTAGTTCATAAAAAAAATTCAAAACGTGTTTGGATGGGAGATCATCTCCCGTTCGAGAAGATTTTTTTTATTTAAATCAACGGATGGAAAATGATTTCCCGTCCGATTATTTTTTTTAAAAAATATCAGGTAAGAAATCATTTCCCGTTCGATATATTAAAAAAAAAAATAAAGCAACGAAAGATGATTTTTCGTCCGATTCAATTTTCGTCTGACTATATATTGCAAATTCTTATATCCTCTCCCAGATATAGCAGACCACTATTATCCTCAAACCCAAAATTTGGGTATATAGCGAACTACTACAACACTTCTTTTCCTATTTTTTTGAAAAAATTGGCATTTTAGCCAATCGACTACGTATGCTCTTAAGGATTCTATTTGAGCTTAGACTGAGTTGAAAAAAAACATTCAAACATTGTATAAGTGTCGTGTTTTGTGATTCAAATATTTATTAAGAAAATAACGCATAAATCTATTTTTTTTTTTTGAAGAAAATTATCATAAATCTTATAGACTACTTTTGCTGAGTGTAATGGAAATACATAATCGACAATGTTAGACTTCTTTCATGTAGTTGCATTTTTCTCTTATTTGTTCTCACCCAACTTTACTCATGAATAGCTGCAACCACAAAGGGGTGGTTTGTTTGACCGTAAAAGCAATACAGAAAATATTTTATATAGAAAATATTTTATAAAGGAAAAGCACTGTCCATCGGGTTTATTTAACAGTAAAAGATGTTGAATTTAATTTTGACGAATCATAACTGTAGTGTTTTTTTGCCTGTAGTGTTTTTTTGCCTCATTGATTTCTAGTCAAAATGAGAGGAAGAGAGAGGAGGGGGGATCACTAATCACATAATTTTAAATTAATTTATCTCTTCTATATCTTCTCCCATTATCCAATACTAGTATTTTTCACGTGCGATGCACATTTTGATAAGAGTTGGAGGATTGTCACGTACAATTTATGTGTTAAGAAATAGTTTTGGAGTTGGACGTGCGTTGCACGTAATTGGTAAAAGTATTTGGAAGGAAAAGCTACAATTCGTACGTGCAATGCACGTATTTATAAGTATAATTTGAGTTGTACGTGCAACATATGTGTATATTTAGTGTTAAAAAAATATTGTAAAATTGTTGTGCACGTGCATTGCACGTTTTAAATAGTGAATTTTTTTTATTTGTTTGTTTTTGTTGTAATTAATGGGAGAGTTGGAGTTGCTCGTCCAACGCATGGGTTTGTATGTTGACAACATTACAACTCCAACTTTCTCATTATAAGATTAGATAAAACTATCACACCTACTCCTCTACAATTATTTTTTACTATCTTTTAAAGTTTCTTTCTTTCTCCTCTCTATCCTACAATACAATAAAACTACATCCATATAAATTACCTTTTTAGAACTTATTTTTAAAGTTTTTTTTTTTCAAATAGTAAAGTTTTTTGTCAAATAGTATTTTTTTTAGGTTGGATACATTTTACAACTAATCAAAGCATCGAACCATCCAAGGAGTGAAATACTATTGTCTACACTATTTTTCAATAGATACCTACTCAACTTAGCTTGTGAATACCAATAGGACCTGGTGGAAAACCACTTAACTAGGGAGCAAAAGTTCAAATACTAGATTCCACCTTTTCTTTCAAAAAATAAAAAATAAAAAATAAATAAATAATCAAATACTTATAGTCGCTATGAGTGTTACACAAATTTTCTTTATGACTATCATTAAAAGTTGAAGGCCCCCAAATTTTTTGTTAAAAAAAGGGAAAAAAATACTCCAAAATAACAAGGCCTCATTTTGTTATAAATTGGGCCTTCACCAACGAAGCCCATCCACCTACTCTAAACACGAGACTCGTCCAATGCACGCATCCCGGTCTGCATCTACGTCTACTCGAATTTTTTTCAACCCAATTTTTGAAAATATTGACCAAACTGATCAACTTTCGAAAATATTTACCCAATTGACTTAATTTTGGACACGCCCGTAAAACGTTATTGGCAATAAGGGCATATGTTATTTTATTGTCGTTGTTGCCAATAGCGACACCTGTAAATAAAAAAAAATTGTTTCCGCTATTGAGAATAACGACATCCGTACTTCTCATATTCACTTAGTAGCTCTATGACTTGAAAAAAATTGCTAGAAAAATATCATTATAACTAATGCCGTTATTCTAAATAACGACATCATTATAACTAATGCCGCTTATTAAAAAAAAGTCATTTCTCTCTCATTTTTCTTGAACTTCTTTTCTTCATTAATGTAGAGAGAGAAAGAGAAAGAGAAAGAGAAAGATCTGGGCACGGTCTCGTAGAGAGGCTTAGTGAAATAGACATGTCTATGAAGATGAGCTGACGACAGTCATACACCACCTGTGTCCGTGTTCCCGAAGGTTTCTTCTTCTTCTTCTTCTCCTCCTTTTCTTCATTAATGGAGAGCGAGAGAGAGATTAATGAAGAAAATATGATTCCATCTTTTCCTCAATAGCATGTAGAAAGAGAAGAAGAGAGATATATGATGACTGATTAGAAAAGAGAAATGGATTTTTTTTTTAAAAAAAATATTGATGCCGCTATTTTCAATAACGACATCAATTGTAATGATGTCGTTATTGGAAATAACAAAAGAATGTTTTTTTTTCTTTCAAATTATACTGATGCCGCTATTTTCATTAGTGGCATCAGTTATAATAATGCCGTTATTGAGAATAACGACATCAATTATAAGAGATTTTTTCTTACAATTTTTTCCTCAAGTCATATAGCTGCTAAGTGAATACGATATGTAGTAATGTTGTAACTCCAAATAGAGGCAACGGACTTTTTTTTATACAGGTGCCGATATTGGAAACAACGATATCAAAATAACATATACCGTTATTGCCAATAACGTTTTCTGCTGACGTGTCTAAAACTAGATCAGTTGGGTAAATATTTTCAAAAGTGGGTCTGTTTGGTCAATATTTTCAAAAAGTGGGTCAGCACAGTGTTTTTTAGTCAACTCTGTAAAGAGCCAGGAACGTCGGATTGATTCACCGAAGAGTACACCTTTTCATCCTCTTCAACCTCCCTCCCAATGTAATCTCTAACCAACACAACTTTATTGAACAGGAGGTTTCCGGTCACGGCTTCCTAATCGATTGAAAGACCTGATATGATGGCTATATCTTATAGCGTGATCGTCATCTCACCAATGGGTAGGTGGAATGTGTATGTCTTCGGCCCCCATCGCTCCACAAGAGCAGTAAGTAATAATAGTCGCATTTAACTTTGGCCAACATGGACAATCCATAGAACCCGCAATTTACCAAGTAGTTATGTATACGTGGGTGCATCAACCATATCGTGTGCATTCAGAAACTCATATTCTTGGACTCTCCCATCCACACCGCTTGAGATCTATGATTTTCTTGCAAATAGAGTAGGATTGGGTCTAATGAACCCGGTACTCATTCTTGTGCGGCCGAAGATGTACCCACGACATGGGAAGAAGATGGTTGGCTAGCATCTATTTCTCTGTGAACATCAAAAAACTATGTGTCAACTACAATATTAAAAAACGATGTGTCAAGATAACAAAATTAATAAACCATGTTTCTTCAACAAAATTAATAAACGATGTGTGAAGATAACAACAATTTCTCAATACAAGTATCGAACCACAACACACTACATATTTATCTCTACAAACAAATCTCATATGAACATCCATTCATACATACACAACTATCAATATAATTATTAAAAATATAGTAATTCTAGTATATACCAATTTTCCCATAGTTGTCTAATATACAACATTATCAATTACAGTATACACAAACTACATGAATCCGTTCATACTACTACTTAGATCAATCTCCCCAACATCTTATATACTACACTAAAAATATAACTCTCAATCATCAAAGTGAATATTTTGAAAGAAAATTAGGGTTTTCAAATATATACCGCAATTTCGAATTTTAAAAGAGCTGTAGAAAAAATCAGCGCCAAATATAAAAGTGAATGGAGATAGGAGGGAATCAAAATTAGGGTTTATGGATGAGTATTTTATAAATTTGTTTAGGATATAAAAGAGCACTCTTCACCGTCAAAAATTGGGATCTAAGATTTTGGGTTTCGGGAGAGAGAGGAAAAATCTAAAGTGAAAGGGGAAGAAAAATAGGGAATTTTTTGCCGTCATAGGCCACTTTTTGAAAATATTTGTGTTTTTGGGCCAGTTTCCCAACTATTAGCGCTTTTGGGCTACTTTGTGCCACGTCAGCAGCGACCACTATTCCTAATAGTGGCTTCTTCATTTCGAGGTCACTAATGGGAATAGCGACTTGTGTTTTAAAAAATTTTGAATTTTTTGTTTGCTGTCGCTATTCCCACTAGCGACCTTAGTATAATGAGGTTAGTGAGCTCGAATGTAAGTATTGAGACACTTAGCAATTCCTAAAGAGTTTTTTCCAAAAATTTAAAAATGAGGTCGCTATTAGGAATAGCGACCTAGTAGAAAACACAATCTCCTTGTTCTTTATAAAATTTGCAAAATAGTCATAAATTAAGGCCTCTATTCGGAATAGCGACCTTAGTTAATAAAGGCCTCCATTCTGAATAGTGACCTTAGTTTTAAAAATAAACTGATTGTCATTTTTCAGAAAACAAAAGCTCTCTAGATTTTGCTAAGTGTTGAAATACAGCTCATTAAAGGTAGTTAATCCCATCAGCGACCTCATTATACTAAGGTCGCTAGTGGGAATAGCGACGACAAACAAAAAATTCAAAAAAAATGAAAACATAGTTTGCTATTCCCATTAGCGACCTCGAAATGAAGAGGCCGCTATTGGGAATAGTGGCCGCTGCTAACATGACACAAAGTAGCCCAAAAGCACTAACAGTTGTGCAACTGGCCCAAAAACACAAATATTTTCAAAAAGTGGCCTATGTAGGCAAAAACTCAAGAATAAGAGACCATTATTTATATTTAATAAGTATTATAACTGATGTCGTTATCTCCAACAACGGTACCAGTAAATGTGAATGTCATTCTTGGAGATAACAACATCATTTATAAGTTATTTCGGCACTTAAAAAAATTTTCCAAGCCAGAAGGTTAACACTTGTATAAGAAATTTACGATTGTCATTACTCCTAACAGCGACATGCTAAAAAAAACTAAAACAGAAGCCACTTTTTGGAATAACGGCATGCCAATAACCTATGCCATTTTTTTTCCAAAAAGATGTTAAGCCGACGTATCCAATGCTGAATCAGTCGGGTGAATATTTTCGAAAGTAGGTCAGTTGGTCAGTATTTTCAACAAGCGGGCCAGTACTGAAAAAATTCCGTCTACTCTCCATTACTCTATTATCAGACTTCCATCACCCGTTCTGAAAATATCCTCTAAGTCTCTAACATCACTGAAAAATCCAAACGAAAAATTCCGTCGACTCACCATTACTTCATTCTCAGCCTTCCATCACCCGTTCTGAAAAGATCCTCTCAAGTCTCTAACATCACTGAAAAATCCAAAAGAATGAAATAAATTCAATTCAATATCATGTATATAATATTACATATTTTTTTAAGTTTAATTTAGGGATAAAATTTCATTTCAAAATTTAATTGGAGAAAGTGTATGTGATCACCTCCTACATCTTCTTTATTTTTTATTTAAAAACTAAAAAAATAATCTTAGATCAAAAGTGGTGTTAACATAATATATTGTATAGATGCATACAGCATCGATCGTACCGGTTAGTGTAGATTTAGTGTACATTTGAGTAGAGTTGGTATCGGGTCCTATCGGGTCGGGTCCTCCACTACGCGGACCCGGACCTGGTACCTCACGGGTCCAAAAATTGGATCCGGACCCGGACTTGCAAGAACCGGACCCGGATCCGGGTCCGGGTCTGGGTCCTAATTTAAAAAATTATCCGTCGGATCCGATAGTAAAAAATAAATATTTGTACTTAAGTATTTTTGCACCCGATACCCTACGATTCTAACGATTTTTGCACTTAAGTACATGAATTAATATTATATTTACATATCTGATGCTGTTTATTTCTGAGAAACGTGTGGAAGCACCAGGTGTGAGTTCGGACTCAATTTGTATTGAAGGAGATTGCCGCTCGTCTGCCGACCTTCAGTTGACCTTCTGGGACCTACGATGAGCTCGGAAAGATGTTGGAGGTTGGGCTCGGATCGGAAGGGTCGGATCCGAGGTCTTGTGTACCTGCAGACGGTCCTGAAACACCGGGGTTTGTCCCGGCGGCGGACCCTCCGACGCTCTAGTCAGTCTCTGTGAGAGAGTAACAATAACTAGGTATATTTAAGTGGCAAAAGATTGATTACCTCAAAAGGTGGGTGTGGGTCTAGTATTTATAGAGAATCCCAATCGGGTTTGGTTCCACTTGGGGGCCGGGTTTGGATCCGAAAGCCCATGGGCCTGACGTGGCAGAAGGCCCAGGGGGTTTAGGGCGGACGTGGCGATACCAGGAGTGGTATAGGGCTGACGTGGCGAAACCCTTGGCGGTATTTGGAGCTGACGTGGCCCATCGTGAGCCTCCTGTGCCTCTGGGGGGAATCTGAGGGCCTAGGCTGCGCCAGGTCCTCCTTCTGCCCCGCCAGAGAGGAGGGACGGCCTGTGGGACTGCCCCGGATCGGACTCCGAGGGCTACTGAGGCTCGTCGGTACGAGGAGGCTGGCACCGTGAGGGCAAACACGAGGTTCGGCGCCGACCCTGAAGTGGTCCGGAGCCGAACCAGGTTGCCATCTTTACCTTTCTGAGTGGGAATTGTATTGGGCCCTGGTCGGGCCTCAGGCCATTTTTACCCTGTCACACAAGCCCCCCACTCCTGCGGGGGGTGCGGGAGCTAGCCGTGGAGGAGTGTCTATGATTGTAAAAAACGGGAGGGCGGATCACAGGGCCTTCCTGGTGGCGCTGCCCTGAGGCTTGGACAGGACCTCGAGCTAGTCGAGGGTCTACGTGTAGGCGAAGGCGATGGCGAACCGTTGTCTCTTCCGGAGAAGAGTACCCTGGTGTTCGACTGAACCTCGAGAGGTCGAGGGATTACGTGTCGACAAGGGTGATGGCGAGCCGTTGCTTCTTCCTGAGAAGAGTACCCGGGTGCCAGACCGAACCTCGAGATGAGGGGGAATTATGGGCTGGTAAGGGTGATGGCCAGCCGATGGATCTTCCGAAGAAGAGTACCCGGGTGCCAGACCGGACCTCGAGCTGGCGAGGAATTATGGGTCGGTAAGGGTGAAGGCGAGCCGTTGCTTCTTCCTGAGAAGAGTACCCCGGTGCCAGGCCGAACCTCGAGACGAGGGGGAATTACGGGCTGGTAAGGGTGATGGTTCGCCGGTGGATCTTCCGAAGAAGAGTACCCCGGTGCCAGACCGGACCTCGAGCTGGCGAGGGATTATGGGTCGGTAAGGGTGAAGGCGAGCCGTTGTTTCTTCCTGAGAAGAGTACCCGGGTGCCAGACCTAACCTCGAGACGAGGGGGAATTACGGGCTGGTAAGGGTGATGGCCAGCCGGTGGATCTTCCGAAGAAGAGTACCCGGGTGCCGGACCGGACCTCGAGCTGGCGAGGGATTATGGGCCGGTGAGGGTGAAGGCGAGCCGTTGTTTCTTCCTGGGAAGAGTACCCCGGTGCCAAGCCGAACCTCGAGACGAGGGGGAATTACGGGCTGGTAAGGGTGATGGCCAGCCGGTGGATCTTCCGAAGAAGAGTACTTTAGTGCCGGAGAAGGCGAGCCGTTATTTTGCCCGAACCGACCCCCGTACCGGGCGGCCAGTCTGGCACTGGGTGACGTCAGCAGCACATGTTTCGAGGACGTGGCGTGATTTCCTAGGCGGCAGTGCACGTCAATCGGTGAATAGGGGGTTTCTGCTGCCGAAGCTGTAAGTCCCGGGCTGTTCGAGGGTGAGAGGGGAACTGGTCGAACGCTGGAGCCCGGGGCGCCTGTCATATGATGGCGCCTTAAACCTTAAGTAAAAAATGTTTTCTCCATCGCGTATCCCTCCCGAACCGACCCCAGAGTTAGGCCGTCAGTCTGGCGTTTGATGACGTCCTCCGCACAGGTTTCGAGGACGCGGCGCGATTTTCCAGGCGGCAGTTGTGCGTCAATCAGTGAACAGTAATCGCGGAAGTCGAGGAGCCGTTCTTCCCTTATATATAAGTATTCCCCTATTTTTCCCTTTCGCCCACTTCAATCTTGCTGCTTTCTTCTTCAAAAAATCTCCCAACCCTTCAGCGATTGTTCCTGCAGTTTGCCGCACTTGGCTCGCCTTCCCGAAGCGGTCCCAGGTTAGTTTGGTAAGTATGTTTTATCTTTAGGCACAGATGGATAGGGCTCAGTCCGGTTCGTCGGCGTCGTCGTCCAGGGGGGAGGTAAAGCCTGACTCTCTGTCGACGTCGTGGGAAGAGCCCGTGTTCGAGGAGGGGTCGGCACCCGTTGTGGGCCCTACTGGCTCGGTTTCTCTGGAGGACTCAGTGGGTGAGGGGGAAGCGGTACACAAGTCGGGGCCGTCGCGTTCCCGACGTCCCTTTGTGGTGGAGAGTAGCGGGTCGGAGGGAGCCGGCGAGGGTTCGGACGGCATTCGCGTGTTGGAGCTGTCTTCCGATGAGGAGAGGGGCGAGGGTAATATAGCGAGGAAATCCACCGCTCAGGGTCGAGGACCGTCGGAGCGAGTCAAGAAGGAGAAGAGGGCCCCAGGAAAACCGGGGTCGAGGACCGGTGGTTCGAGCAAGGCGCCTGTTTTCCGTAATCTGATGACGGGTTCGCCCGTTCAGCCGAAGCATTTCCGTCAGTATCCCGACGACCTTTCTGACCAGGAGCTCTTCGGAGTGCAACCCTCTTCGCTGAGCCGGAGGAGGGTGATGATGGACGCGATCTCGACCGTTTTGGAGGACGGGGATCTGGAGGTTCTGCAGCTGGCGTATCATATAGGGCCTGGTTACGAATTGCTGATGCCGAGCCCTACTCTGCGTCCCACCGATCCCTTATCAGCTTGGTACTGTGTCTTCCCAGTGGACGCTTTTATCTCTGGCCTGAGGTTGCCAATCCACCCGTTCATTAGGGACGTGTTGAACTGGGCCTCCTTGGCGCCCATGCAGTACGGGCCGAACTCTTGGAAGCAGATTATCTGCTTTATGCTGATGTGCGAGGAACAGCAAGTACCCCTGCGGCTGAATGTGTTCCGTGTGATGTTGATGGTCAATCCGTCGGCCGAGGGTGTATACTATATCTCTCCCCAGAGTGGGGGGAAGGTCGTTCGCCACCACCCGGATTCCATCAAGGGATGGAAGGAGAAGTATTTGGTGATCCGGAGTGAAGAGCCATGGGACATTCCCACTCGATGGAACCACTCCAAGCCGAACCACCCACCGCCGAGGCAGGGGGATCTGTCGGCAGATGAATGGGGGTTTGTCGAGCGCCTCCGCCAGTCACCTAGTATTGATTGGACGGAGGTGACGGAGACCACTCTGGCGAGCGCTGGACTGAGCCCAGCTGTTATGTGTATGTAGTTGTTCCTTTCCTCTGGGTCCTTTCTTACTTTCTTGCTCATTGCTCTTAATGGTTTTTTCTGCAGATATGGATGAGGCATCGATCCAAGCAAGGCGGCTCGCCATGAAGAAGGAAAATGCTGAGAAGAAGAAGGCGGAGGCGGCGAAGAGGCCGAGGGAGCTGCCCCTTGTTATCTCGGAAGTCCAACTCGAGCCGAGGACCAAGAGGGGTCGCTCCGAGACGAGCAAGGGCGTGGCTTCTTCGAAGGGTCGGGGCCTAGCGGGGGCCCCTGTTCTCGACAAGGGGAAAGGTCCCTGGGTCGAGGCCGAGGAAGAGGATCCGGTGGTGGAGCTGTTGCGGCAGCGGTGGGCTCCTGACTGGTCGGTTCTGATGGGGGACCGCCTGACAGAGGAGGCCCAAGCCGTTGAAGTGGTGGAAAAGCCGGCGACCCCTGGCGATCGCAAGGCGATGGAGGGTGAGCCCGTAGAGGTGGCGTTCGCCTGCCTGGCGCAGGCCACTGTGCAGGTAAGTCTGTTGACTCTGTCCCTCCGTGTTGATTTTTGTGCCGAGGCCTGATCTTTGTCTGTCGTTGGTCGTAGGCTTGTATACAGGGGGCCAACATTAAGAACCTGTACGAGGCGTCCCTGGCTCAAGAGCGAGCTCGAGCGGAGAAGAGCGAGCTGGAGATGAAGGAGATGCGAATCGAACTCGAGGGTTCGCATAAGAGAGAGCAGCAGCTGGAGCTCCAGCTCAAGGCCAAGGATGTAGAGTGGGAGAAGAAGATAGCCTCCCTGAAGACGAAGTTCACCAAGGAGGCGAAGGAGGTGCTGCATACGGGCCAGCAGATGGTGATCGCGGCCTAGGACAAAAGCTATGAGAGGGCCCTCAGCCACGTGAGGCACTTCTTCCCGGCCCTCGATTTGTCCAAGTTTGAGTATGATATGGAGATCGAGGGGACGTCGAAGACTCCTGGCGAAGAAGGGCCCGCCGTCGACCCATCGGCCGACGCTCCCATGGATCCGCCCGTCGGCGCGGAGGTGGGTCAATGAGTTGTGTAATTTTTGTCTTTCTTTTTCTCTCCCTCGATTGTGTTTGCCTCCCGCGGACTGGCCACCGCATTTTTTGTAAGAAACACCGGGATTTATAGTGGCAAGAAAAGTTTTTTGACCGGCCGGTTATTTTCACCTCGGACATTTCTGAATCTTCTTGAGAATGTGTGTTGAGTTGGTTGGTTATCTTGTAGGTCGCGGCTCTCCTCCCTGAGGGGGACTCCCGTAGTTTCTATGTGGCGCGACTCCGGAGTAAGGTTAAGGTCCTGGAGGCCGCGCTGGCTCGTCACCGAAGGGGGGCTCGGGACACTGATGAGGCTTGTAACTTTTATCGGAATAAGTCCGCCGTCTTAAGCGCGGAGGCGCGCCGGTTGAGAAGAGCGATGTGGGATCGGGAGCTCGGCAGTGCGGACCTTAGACAGGCCGGGCTTAGTACCTTGGTGCCGAGGTCCTCTCCTGGGGGGTTACCTCGCGACGTCTTTGTGGAGAAGGAGATGGAGATGCCTCGTCACAAGGCGATGTTGGGTGCCTCGTTCTCTTCCTCCTTGGGTCGACAGGCGGAGGGGGTTCCCTCTGCGTTGCTGCTGTTACAGTGGGCGCGACCAGATGACGCCCAGAGTTCTGTGGCTGGACTGTCGATTGTGGCTGAGGCTGAGGAATATCACAGCGAGGGGAGGGGCCCCTAGTTGCTTGGTCGAAGTACTCTTTGTCCCTCGTTGGGCCCGAGAGGCCCCGATCTTCCTGATTTGAGATGAGTGGAGCGGTCTTGTAACGGTCTTTGTTTTTCTTTCGTTTTATTATTTCTCTTTGGAACGAAAAATAAAGGGGTATGAAAGAAGAATCCTTTTCCTTCCTCGCTCCGGGCGGTAATGTGGTACGAAATGTCGGAGGCAAGGCCTGGCTCCCTCGTTCCGCGAGGGATCGCGGTCCGGACTCGTATTGACATTATCGAGACATTTGGGGTTCGGACAAAAAGGGATATCTTTAGTATAAGGTAGGGGGGGCCGCTAAGGCAGGCCTTTACAAACGAGGGTTTACAGAAAGACAGATTTACATTTAGCCGGGCCATAATCTATGCCCGTTCGGCGTCGAGGGGGAACACGCCTCCACCGACGGTGGTCATGTAGCATGATCGCGCTGCTTCTTGGCTGCCTCGGACGATGCCGACTCCTTGAGGGGTGGGGAACTTGAGCTTCAGATGGTAAGCCGAAGGCACCGCTTGTAGGGAGCATAGTCCAGGCCGGCCAAGTATGGCGTTGTAAGCCGCCTTGACGTTGACCACCATGAAGTCCATGGATTCGGTCCTCTTGACAGGAGTCGACCCGGCGGTAACGTCGAGGGTAACAATCCCTTCTATTACGACAGGGACGCCTGAGAACCCGTGCAAGGTGTACCCAGCTGGCTTGAGTTTACCTCGGGGTAACCTGAGATTTTCGAAGGCTTCGAGGAAAAGAATATTCACCGAGCTACCGTTGTCGACGAGGATCCTGCGGACCTCACAATTAGCCATGTGGAGGTTGATGACGAGGGCATCGCAGTGGGGCAAGCGAACACCTTCAAGGTCTTCCCCTGAGAAGGAGACCGGCCTTGATTGTAGTTTGGGCGAGGGGTTGTCCCTGACAGCGTTCACCTCTCGGAGGAAGGCTTTTTTGGAAGTGTTTGATTCACCTCCCATCGGCCCTCCGTGGACACAGTGCAAGATGAAAGGGATATCCGCGGCTCCCTCGGAATCGGGGTCCCGAGGCCCGACCAGGGCCCAATACAATTCCCACTCAGAAAGGTAAAGATGGCAACCTGGTTCGGCTCCGGACCACTTCAGGGTCGGCGCCGAACCTCGTGTTTGCCCTCACGGTGCCAGCCTCCTCGTACCGACGAGCCTCAGTAGCCCTCGGAGTCCGATTCGGGGCAGTCCCACAGGCCGTCCCTCCTCTCTGGCGGGGCAGAAGGAGGACCTGGCGCAGCCTAGGCCCTCAGATTCCCCCCAGAGGCACAGGAGGCTCACGATGGGCCACGTCAGCTCCAAATACCACCAAGGGTTTCGCCACGTCAGCCCTATACCACTCCTGGTATCGCCACGTCCGCCCTAAACCCCCTGGGCCTGGTTTGGGGGAGGGTTCGGAGGCGATTGCCTCCGGTTCCTAGCGTCTCGCCGATCTCGTGGGCCTTCTCGGGTAAACTCTCGGAGGTATCCTCTGGAAATGAGTTCTTCAATTTCGTCTTTCAGGGCTCGGCATTGGTCGGTTTCGTGCCCGTGATCTCTGTGGAAGCGGCAGTAAAAGCGCTGGTCTCGATTCTTGTTGTTATTAGATCGGGGGGGTAGTCGGACAATGCCCTTGTCTTCGATTTCCAAGAGGATGGCGGAGATGTTATGCGTCAGGGGAGTGTACCTCTCGAAGCGGGGGACTGGCGGGACCTTCTTCATGGCCCCCAGGTCCCTTGGAGCTTTCTTTGGTGGTTCGACTTCCTCGGTCTTCCGCTTTCCTTTCCCGGTGGCATCCCTGGGATCTTCGGGACTAAGGGCCTCTTCTGCCCTAGTGTATTTCTCGACCCTATTAAGGAGGTCGGGAAAGTCGACGGGGGGTCTCTTGGCCAGAGAAGCCTTCAGCTGTCCGGGGCGGACGTTGTGTCGGAATGCCGCTGAAGCGACGCCTGGGTCGAGGGAGGAGACCGACCTTGCCTCAGCGGTAAATCTCCGGACGAACACTCTGAGCGACTTCCCCTCTATCTGCTTGAGCCCAAGTAATGAGGCGCTGGTCCTTTCGGCCTTCCGGCTAGTGACAAAGTGGGCAAGAAAATTGCCCTCGAGTTGGTCGAAGGAGTAAATGGAGCCGGGGGCGAGTTTCGAGAACCACTCGCGAGCTGGACCCCGAAGAGTGGCGGGGAAGGCTCGGCAGAGCAGGGGATCCGAGGCGCTGTGAATCATCATGAGGGTTTTGAAACCCTCCATGTGATCAGCAGGATCTCCCTCGCCATCGTAGGTCTCGAATTGAGGGGGTCGGAAATTCCGGGGTATTTCCGCTTGGAGGATGGGGGCGGAGAAGGGTGGACGGACAGGTCTGTACCCCTGAGCCATTCTCTGGCCGCCGTCCCCTATGTGATCGAGGCGGTCCTCCATTTCTTGTAGGCGTCTTAGGAGTACGTCATCGTCTTCCGGCTGGATCGTTGAAGGTCGGGACGCGCTGGCTTCGGCGTCCGACCCCGTTTGGGAATGGAGGGTTTCTTCCCTGGGGGCCCGTCGGAGGGCTCCCAGCATTTCTCTTCGGAAGTCTTGGAATTCCTTATGAGTGACGGGGGCTCCTTCGGCCCGGTTTGGTCGGTCCGAGGGTTGTCTTCCGACTCGGCTGAGCGCGGGTCTGCGCGCCTCGGGCGGTGGCCTCGGGCGGTTCGGGACCGGGTTGGAAGCGGCCCTTCCCCTGCTGCGGGTAATCTTGCGGTTGAGGATTATTCCCCGGAGGTCGGGCTGGGCTGGCCGGCCGACGCTCCTTTGGGACTCCCGAGAGGGAGCCTTGTGTTTCGACGTGTGTGGCCTGGCTTTATCGGTGGGTGGGGGCGAGTCCCGTTGGTTGACGGAGGAAGCAGCTCCCTTGCCTTTGGAGGCCATGAGGATTCGGCTGTCGATGGCCTTTGAGGGTCTGGGTCGGATCGGCTTCTGGAGCAGCGTTTCCCACAGACGGCGCCGACCTGATGCTGTTTATTTCTGAGAAACGTGTGGAAGCACCAGGTGTGAGTTCGGACTCAATTTGTATTGAAGGAGATTGCCGCTCGTCTGCCGACCTTCAGTTGACCTTCTGGGACCTACGATGAGCTCGGAAAGATGTTGGAGGTTGGGCTCGGATCGGAAGGGTCGGATCCGAGGTCTTGTGTACCTGCAGACGGTCCTGAAACACCGGGGTTTGTCCCGGCGGCGGACCCTCCGACGCTCTAGTCAGTCTCTGTGAGAGAGTAACAATAACTAGGTATATTTAAGTGGCAAAAGATTGATTACCTCAAAAGGTGGGTGTGGGTCTAGTATTTATAGAGAATCCCAATCGGGTTTGGTTCCACTTGGGGGCCGGGTTTGGATCCGAAAGCCCATGGGCCTGACGTGGCAGAAGGCCCAGGGGGTTTAGGGCGGACGTGGCGATACCAGGAGTGGTATAGGGCTGACGTGGCGAAACCCTTGGCGGTATTTGGAGCTGACGTGGCCCATCGTGAGCCTCCTGTGCCTCTGGGGGGAATCTGAGGGCCTAGGCTGCGCCAGGTCCTCCTTCTGCCCCGCCAGAGAGGAGGGACGGCCTGTGGGACTGCCCCGGATCGGACTCCGAGGGCTACTGAGGCTCGTCGGTACGAGGAGGCTGGCACCGTGAGGGCAAACACGAGGTTCGGCGCCGACCCTGAAGTGGTCCGGAGCCGAACCAGGTTGCCATCTTTACCTTTCTGAGTGGGAATTGTATTGGGCCCTGGTCGGGCCTCAGGCCATTTTTACCCTGTCACAATATCTATCTTCAACAATTATTTTTATATGTATATTCCTATAACCCTATTATTCAAAATCTATATGTTTGGGGGTATTTTTTAACGGGTCTGGGTCCGGGTCGGTTATATTTTGTGCGGACCCCGACCCGAACACGAAAGTGCATCGGGTCTTATTTTAGGATCTAAACTCAGACCCGTATAGGTCGGGTCGGTTCCCGTCCAATGCCGGGTCCGGTTCAGGTCCAGATCGGGTCCGGATATCGGGTAAATCGTGACAGTGCTACATCTGAGCACCCTCATGCCTCTGGTTCAATATGAAGAAGATACAGCCACCATTTTTAGGTATGAAACCTTTAATTCGTTTTCTAAACTATGACTTCCAATCTGTGGTATCATATTGTTCTTTTTTCTTTCTTTTAGACTACTCCTACATGAGATACAATGACTTACACAATTATAGGCTCGTAGATAATAACCATATTAGTAAGAAATCAATTAAATATTTTTACTGCATGAGATACAAATAAAAGCTAAGATACAATAGACACGTTGTTTAATCAAGTGGAGTTTTAATTTTTTTTGTTGACAATAGACACGTTGTTTAATCAATAAAAGCTCAGATACAATAGACACGTTGTTTAATCAAGTGGAGTTTTAATTTTTTTTTGTTGACAATAGACACGTTGTTTAATCAAGTGGAGTTTTAATTATTGTTGTTGTTGTTGTTGTGTAGAGTACTATGAAATTGTTTGGTAATGGTTTATAAAGCTTTCTTTCCTTTCCTTTCGAATGAAAAATTCGATGCCGATGGTTTATAAAGCTTTCTTTCCTTTCCTTTCGAATGGAAAATTCGATGCCGTTCTTCTCAATAACGGCATCTGTTTGAAAAAAAAGTGTTTTGCCGTTATTTGGAATAACGACATAGGTTATTTTGTTTTTCAACAGCTTGTAGTATTCACTTAGAGAAAAAATTGCAAGTGTGAAAACCTTATAACAGATATCGTTATTTCAAATAACGGCATTCTCAATACTGATGCCGTTATTTGAAATAACGGCATCAGTTATAAATTTTTTTTATAAAAAAAATAACTTATTATTCATCCTCTCCGACGAATAAGTTAATATATATATATATATATATATATATATATATATATATATATATATATATATATATATATATATATATATATATAACTTTTTATTCATTCTCTCTGTTTCCAAACAACGACAAGAGTTCATATTTATATATTACTGATGTCGTTATCTTCAATAACGGCATCAGTCATTTAAATGCCGTTATTCAGAATAACGGCATTATTTATAAGTTTTTTTCACATTTAGAACTTTTTAAAGTTAGAAGATTCACACTTGTAAGAGAAATATACTGATGCCGTTATTTCAAATAACGACATGAAAAAAATGTAAAATAGATGTCGTTATTGGAAATAACGGCACGTAAATAACCTATATCGTTATTTTCAATAACGGTTTATGCTGACGTATTCTAAACAAGGGCAGTTCGCTAATTGTTTTGGGAAGTGGGACAGAGCGCTAAATATTTTCAAAAAGTAGGGCAGCACGGCAAAATTTTCCCACAAAGAATGAATTTAGCAACAAAAAATTTAAAGCTATAACAAGGGAACAATGCCTGAGTTTAACAGTAATAACAAGGGACGATTAACCCATTTAAATATTTATGAGTTTAGCAAGTCATCATTTTAGATCCTGTCATCATTTTAGATCCTTGAATCTGTTGTTTCTGTATGTTATCTCTTTTATGTTCTTAGACTTCTTGTTGTTACTCTGTTTTAAACTCTTTGCCTACTGATGCCTTTTTGTTTGAAGCTTTGTGCTTCTGTTCATCAGTTAGTGCTATTTTGATTGTTGTATCTCTTTTTTGGTTTCAATATCGAAACTTTTTGGGTAGCTGGAATCTCTTAAGAATCCATCCTGTTTATCAAAAAAAACAAGGACGATTAACCCATTTAAATCACACATTTACGCTTAACAAGGGAATAGCAAATTTTATGCTTAAGAATCAGTTTAAAAAAACATTCGAACAATGAGTAAACGTAATGTTTTGTGATTCGATGATTTACTAAGAAATAACAAATTTCATTACTCTTCTTCTCCCAATCATATAGACTGTTTTGTCGAGTGTAAGGAAGATATCTTTTGACAAAATAAATAGAATTCTAATGGATTTCAGCCAAATAATTTTTTAGTGCAATAAAAATATATAATTGTTATAAATAAATTATTAAGTGTGAATAGTCTATTGAACCCCTTCACTCTTTCCACATTCTCCACCACCACCACTACATTCATTCATATTTATTCATATGTAATAATTATGTAATTGTCTCTTTGTATTTTTTATAAGTCTATAAATAGGCCATTGGGTGAATCATTTGTACATACATGAAAAACCTATGAATGAGAATAATCTTCTTTCATCTCGTCTCTATTTTCTTTGTTTATTGTTTCTATTATTTTATAAGACGTTATCAGCACGAGTCTCTACCTTTCGAGTCTCAAGTTCATCCAAAGAAAAAGAAAAATGTTCGGTCTTATGTAAGTATGTTAATCTCGAGTTCATCTTATTATTTTTTACTTTTGATCATTTTCTTAAGATCAATAATATAACTTAGTATGCTCTACACTTGCCATTTTTTTATGGATCTTGTGTATCAGAAAAGTTGTATTTTGATCTCGTCTTTTTATTTCTAATTATGCATATAATTTCATTATGTTCTTATTTTCAAAGCTCTTGATAATAACCGACAAGAATTACTTGTCATGAGTTTTGGATGTTGAAATTCATTTGAATACCGAAAGTCTCAAAGAGACAATTGATGGATTCAAAGAATCATCGAAATGAGATCATACGAAAGATATAACGAAAGCTATAATTTTCTTTTGTCACAATTTCCCTGAAGGAGTGTAAGATGATTGTATCGAAATCAATGATCCTGAAGATCTCTTGAAATTTAAATAAAATACTGTTCATCTAACAAAAAGAATTATGTGAGAATTTGATATATCAAAATTAAAGATCCCGAAGATCTCTCGAAATGAAGAAAATATTGTTTGTATAATAACAATACAATGAGTATGAATTAATGACGATCCTATAGATCTAAATATGTATAACTGTGGCTATCTATAAATGTATGGAAAAATGAAGATTTCGTCTTATATATTGGACATGCTCCATTCCCCGAAGTGAATGTGATGCTATATAATTGTTCTAGTAATTTTAGCTATGAGGGTACCCATCATCGTGGCCATAGATGTGGACTTGGATAATGAAAAGAAAATAAAATGTATAAACAATCCATCATTGGCGTATGATGCAAGACCATCGGTCGGGTATCTATAGTACGGTAATATATTTTGTTGATCTATATCAAGAATCATTAAAGAATAAAGGAAAGAATTAACTGATGGTCATAGCCTCAATAATATGATACACTTAAAGGTGACAGATTTCTCTGTCCATTCTGAAGATGGAAGTGATAATCACCAGAAGTGATAAATATACTATCTTGAAGATAAAAATCATGATCACCAGAAGTGATCAAAATGATTTATCATTTCAAGTTACTTTATTTATTAGTTTTGTTTTTATTTTTCATGTGTGTTATGAGTTATGATAATATTCTGTTTATTTAAGTTTAATATTATCATATATGCATGATATATTGCTTTACAAGTTTGTTTATTTTCTTTTTTTTAATATGTATAAATTCAAGATTCAAGTTGGGACAAATGTCTTGAAGACATTATTACCACACACACTCTATAATACATATTCTCTCATTTGAGATATAATGAAGAACATACCAATATTATATAAATCAGGGGCGGATTTGGCATGGGTCCAAGTAGTCCCAGGACCACCCAGAATTACAAAAAGTCTCCTAGTACTGATGGTAAGTGTATTGTTTATTTTCTCCCTGGTCCAGGGATCGAATCCTGGCCAGAGGTGATTTTTTAGCCAACAAATCTGGGCCTTTTTGTTTAAATTTTTATTAACCCACAGTAACCTAACCCTATTTACTTTTCATATTCCCAGCCGCCCCTACTTCTACTATTCAATATTCATCTTCCTCTTCCTCTTCCCATCTCTCTCTCATCCGAAGGTCCCGAATCCCATTCCTCCTCTCCCGCTCTCTCCACCACTCGCTGACTCGCGACACCCTCCCCCACCAGCCCGACGCCAGCCCCGCCACCCTCCTCTGCCGGTGCCGACGCCAGCCCCTATGTTGGGAAAGGATGGTTCCATGTCTGTTGATACAAACAGTGAGATCAAGCGAGGAGAGACTCCGGAAATGGCGAGCCTGTCTGGGGATTCTTCGTCGAAAGGGATCAGTTCTAAGAAAAGGGTGAAGGCAACTCAGGTAGAATCTACTCAAGTTTTTTCATTTATTTTAGTTTTGCTTTGTTGAAATTTTGTTGTGATGTATGAGAGTCCTTTTGGACATGGTAGGATATGGAGTTAGACCAAGCACAAGAAAGCACACAATTATCTGCTGATATGCCAACTAGAGAGAATGGTGAAAGTAAAGAGAAAGTAGAAACCAGCAACAAGAATGGCGAAGGAGGAGGCACTGATGCAAACAAGCAAGACTATATTCATGTGAGGGCACGTCGTGGTCAGGCTACAAACAGCCATAGTATTGCTGAGAGAGTAAGTCTGAAACAAACTTCTTTGAATAATTTTTATTGTTGCATAATAAAGGTGAGAGAGATTATTCAGTTTTTATGTATGTGTTGCAGGTAAGGAGGGAAAGGATTAGCGAGCGGATGAAGTATCTTCAAGATCTTGTGCCTGGTTGCAGTAAAGTAGGTTAACTTTTGCATCATTTATATGTAGTGTGATTTAGTGTATAATTTATTTTTTTTTCTTCTGTAATTCTGATAATTTGTGATGAATGGCAGGTCACTGGAAAAGCAGTCATGCTCGATGAAATTATCAACTATGTGCCCGACATGGATGCAAGGTATGTGAAAATTAATAAGTCGAAGCGCAAGGCTCCTATTGTGACAAATTTGCATTATTTCAGAAATGATTGTTTCTTGCGTATCATAGATTTGGTGTTGAATGAATTGGAAGACCGTTTTACTCCTGAGAATATTGAGTTGCTGCATTGCGTTTCATGTTTAAGTCCTTGCGAGTCATTTAAGGCTTTTGACATTAAATCGCTTGTGAGATTAGCGAGATTGTATCCTAACGACTTTCTTGATGTTGATGATGTGGAGTTGTCTAGCCAACTTGAGAACTATATTAGAAGTGTTAAAGCTGATGATAGATTTTCCAATTTGAAGGGGCTCTCAGATCTTTCTAAGACTCTTGTGCAAACAAAGAAGAACAAGACATATAACTATGTGTATAGGCCTATGAAATTAGCTTTGTCTCTTCCGGTGGCAACCGCAACTATTGAGAGAGTTTTTTTAGGAATGAAATATGTGAAGGATGAGTTGAGAAACAGGATGTCTAATCCTTGGCTTAATGATTGTCTAATCACTTTTGTGGAGAAGGAAGTGTTTAGCACAGTCGATAATTTAGATATAATTAAGCGTTTTCAGGCTATGAAGAAGAGGAGAGTTCAACTAAACTTGTAATAGAATTATATATTTGATTCAAGTTGCAGCGTACTTCATTATGCCATTTTAACTATATGAGATATTATTACTTTATTTTTTTTCTTCTGTCGAGTTATATAATTATTTAATAGATAAAGGCACCCCCAGTTTTTAAATCCTAGATCCGCCCCTGATATAAATTTATATGGTTGTGTGAAATTAAAAATCTTGAAGAGTTAAATTTCATAAGCTCCTGAAGAGCTAATTCCATGATGCTTGAAGGCACAAAATTCAGAATTCAAAATACACCCATTTCTCTAAAGTCCCGATAAATTTGTTTAGATATAAGACTACGAATGAACAAGGTATACGCGTTACCTTAAGTATGACAATCAAAAGGTGTGTGTTGCAAAGTTTACTCCACTTTGTGATCTAGATTGTATTATACATATATAAGAATAGTTGAATCATATCACAGTAAACCCGAAATTTACTGATATTGTAAACCATAAGTTTACAAAGATGGTTAAGGTTTGGCATGACCAGTTAGACCATCCTGATTCATTACTGATGCGAAAATAATTGAGAATTCAGGTGGCAGTCCATTGAAAAACCAGAAGATTTTCAAATACGAATACATTGAATTGTGAGAGCTATGATTATGAAATCTAATCTCTCTGTTTGGACCTGGGGACATGCCGTTTTGTACTCATCACAACTTACATGCATCCGGCCAACCAATTATAATAATTATTCCCCCGACAATTGGTTCATGGTCAGGAACCACATAATTATTCCCCCGACAATTGGTTTTGGTTCCGAGGAACGTGGAGAGTCATTTGGGAGACGAGTTTGAGGAGCAACTCTAGGAGAGAGTTGTGAGCTCCGGACTTGTTGAGAGGAGGTCCGCCTTGGAGGTGAGCGGAGCGAAGAGCTTGACTGTAGGAGAGAGCCATTTGGGGGACGAGTGTGAGGAAGAACTCTAGGAGAGAGTTGTGAGCTCCGAACCCGTTGAGAAGAGGTCCGCCTTCGGAGGTGATCGGAGTGTAGAGCTCGGCTCTGGGAGAGAGTCATTTGGGAGACGAGTTTGAGGAGCAACTCTAGGAGAGAGTACTGAGCTCCGAACTCGTTGAGAATAGGTCCGCCTTGGAGGTGAGCGGAGCGAAGAGCTTGACTCTAAGAGAGAGCCATGTAGGAGACGAGTTTGAGGAGCAACTCTATGAGAGAGTTGTGAGTTCCGAACTCATTGAGAAGAGGTTCGCCTTCGGAGGTGAGCGGAGTGAAGAGCTCGGCTCTGGGAGAGAGCCATTTGGGAGACGAGTTTGAGGAGCAACTCTAGGAGAGAGTTGTGAGCTCCAAACACATTGAGAAGAGGCCCGCCTTGGAGGTGAGCGGAGCGAAGAGCTTGACTCTGGAAGAGAGCCGTTTGTGAGACGAGTGTGAGGAGGAACTCTAGGAGAGAGTTGTGCTTCGAACTCGTTGAGAAGGGGTCCGCTTCGAAGGTGAGCGGAGTGAAGAGCTCCGCTCTGGGAGAGAGCCGTTTGTGAGACGAGTGTGAGAAGGAACTCTGGGAGAGAGTTGTGAGCTCCGAACTCGTTAAGAAGAGGTCCGCCTTCGGAGGTGAGCGGAATGAAGAGCTTGACTCTGGAAGAGAGCCTTTTGGGAGACGAGTTTGAAGAGCAACTCTAGGAGAGAGTTATGAGCTCCGAACTCGTTGAGAAGAGGTCCGCCTTGGAGTGAGCGGAGGGAAGAGCTTGACTCTAGGAAAGAGCCATTTGGAAGACGAGTTTGAAGAGCAAATCTAGGAGAGAGTTGTGAGCTCCGAACTCGTTGAGAAAATGTCCGCCTTCGGAGGTGAGCGGAGTGAAGAGCTCGGCTCTAGGAGAGACCCATTTGGGACACGAGTTTGAGGAGAAACTCTGGGAGAGAGTTGTGAGCTCCGAACTCGTTGAGAAGAGGTCCGCCTTGGAGGTGAGCGGAGCGAAGAGCTTGACTCTGGAAGAGAGTCGTTTGTGAGACGAATGTGAGGAAAAATTCTAGGAGAGACTTATGCTTCGAACTCGTTGAGAAGGGGTCCGCTTCGAAGGTGAGCGGAGTGAAGAGCTCGGCTCTGGGAGAGATTCGTTTGTGAGACGAGTGTGAGGAGGAACTCTGGGAGAGAGTCGTGCTCCGAACTCGTTGAGAATAGGTCCCGCCTTGGAGGTGAGCGGAGCGAAGAGCTTGACTCTGGAAGAGAGCCATTTGGGAGATGAGTTTGAGGAGCAACTCTAGAAGTGAGTTGTGAGTTCCGAACTCGTTGAGAAGAGGTCCGCCTTGGAGGTGAGTGGAGTGAAGAGCTCGGCTCTGGGAGAGAGCCATTTGGGAGACGAGTTTGAGGAGCAACTCCAGGAGAGAGTTGTGAGCTCCGAACTTGTTGAGAAGAGGTCCGCCTTGGAGGTGAGCGGAGCGAAGAGCTTGACTCTGGAAGAGAGCCATTTGTGAGACGAGTGTGAGGATGAACTCTAGTAGAGAGTTGTGCTTCGAACTCGTTGAGAAGGGGTCCGCTTCGGAGGTGAGCGGAGTGAAGAGCTCGGCTCTGGAAGAGAGCCGTTTGTGAGACGAGTGTGAGGAGGAACTCTAGGAGAGAGTTGTGCTTCGAACTCATTAAGAAGGGGTCCGCTTCGAAGGTGAGCGGAGTGAAGAGCTTGGCTCTGGGAGAGAGCCGTTTGTGAGACGAGTGTGAGGAGGAACTCTGGGAGAGAGTTGTGCTCCGAACTCGTTGAGAACAGGTCCGCCTTGGAGGTGAGCGGAGCGAAGAGCTTGACTCTAGAAGAGAGCCATCTGGGAGACGAGTTTGAGGAGCAACTCTAGGAGAGAGTTGTGAGCTCCGAACTAGTTGAGAAGAGGTCCGCTTTGGAGGCGAGCGGAGTGAAGAGCTCGGCTCTGGGGGAGAGCCATTTGTGAGACGAGTGTGAGGAGGAACTCTGGGAGAGAGTTGTGCTCCGAACTCGTTGAGAAGAGGTCCGCCTTGGAGGTGAGTGGAGAGAAGAGCTTGACTCTAGGAGAGAGCCATGTAGGAGACGAGTTTGAGGAGCAACTCTATGAGAGAGTTGTGAGCTCCAAACTCATTGAGAAGAGGTCCGCCTTCGGAGGTGAGCGGAATGAAGAGCTCGGCTCTGGGAGAGAGCCATTTGGGAGACGAGTTTGAGGAGCAACTCTAGGAGAGAGTTGTGAGCTCCGAACTCGTTGAGAAGAGGTCCGCCTTGGAGGTGAGCGGAGCGAAGAGCTTGACTCTGGAAGAGAGCCGTTTGTGAGATGAGTGTGAGGAGGAACTCTAGGAGAGAGTTGTGCTTCGAACTCGTTGAGAAGGGGTCCGCTTCGGAGGTGAGCGGAGTGAAGAGCTCGGCTCTGGAAGAGAGCCGTTTGTTAGACGAGTGTGAGGAGGAACTCTAGGAGAGAGTTGTGCTTCGAACTCGTTAAGAAGGGGTCCGCTTCGAAGGTGAGCAGAGTGAAGAGCTCGGCTCTGGGAGAGAGCCGTTTGTGAGACGAGTGTGAGGAGGAACTCTGGGAGAGAGTTGTGCTCCGAACTCGTTGAGAAGAGGTCCGCCTTGGAGGTGAGCGGAGCGAAGAGCTTGACTCTGGAAGAGAGCCATCTGGGAGACGAGTTTGAGGAGCAACTCTAGGAGAGAGTTGTGAGCTCCGAACTCATTGAGAAGAGGTCCGCTTTGGAGGCGAGCGGAGTGAAGAGCTCAGCTCTGGGGGAGAGCCATTTGTGAGACGAGTGTGAGGAGAAACTCTGGGAGAGAGTTGTGCTCCAAACTCGTTGAGAAGAGGTCCGCCTTGGAGGTGAGCGGAGCGAAGCGCTTGACTCTAGGAGAGAGCCATCTGGGAGACGAGTTTGAGGAGCAACTCTAGGAGAGAGTTGTGAGCTCCGAACTCGTTGAGAAGACTTCGCTTTGGAGGCGAGCGGAGTGAAGAGCTCGGCTCTGGGGGAGAGCCATTTGTGAGACGAGTGTGAGGAGAAACTCTAGGAGAGAGTTGTGAGCTCCGAACTCATTGAGAAGAGGTCCGCTTCGAGGTGAGCGGAGCGAAAAGCTTGGCTCTAGGAAAGAGCCATTTGGGAGACAAGTTTGAAGAGCAACCCAAGGAGAGAGTTGTGAGCTCCAAACTTGTTGTTTAACTGAGGTTATCAACAGTTGTGGGAGCAATTCCGAATGGCGA
Organism: Hemerocallis citrina; assembly: GCA_017893485.1. NCBI lineage: Eukaryota > Viridiplantae > Streptophyta > Magnoliopsida > Asparagales > Asphodelaceae > Hemerocallis > Hemerocallis citrina. Next base: position 267,854,834 of record CM030363.1, read on the forward strand.
ACCACTTCTTACCCTCTTATGAGCAAGTAATTTGAAGCAGAATCGAGCCAAGTGTTGGACTCCGAACTCGTCATTAAAGGGACTCAACGGTTGTGGGAGCAATTCCGAATGGCGAACCACTTCTTACCTGCTTATGAAGGAGTAATTTGAAGTAGAATCAAGCCAAGTGTTGGACTCCGAACTCGTCGTTAGAGGGACTTAACGGTTGTGGGAGCAATTCCGAATGGCGAACCACTTCTTACCCGCTTATGAGCGAGTAATTTGAAGCAGAATCGAGCCAAGTGTTGGACTCCGAACTCGTCGTTAGAGGGACTCAACGGTTGTGGGAGCAATTCCGAATAGCGAACCACTTCTTACTCGCTTATGAGTGAGTAATTTGAAGCAGAATCGAGCCAAGTGTTGGACTCCGAACTCGTCGTTAGAGGGACTCAACGGTTGTGAGAGCAATTCCGAATGGCGAACCACTTCTTACTCATTTATGAGCGAGTAATTTGAAGCAGAATCGAGCCAAGTGTTGGACTCCTAACTCGTCGTTTAAGAGAGTATCAACGGTTGTGGAAGAAGTTCCGAATGGCGAACCACTTCTTACCCGCTTATGAGCGAGTAATTTGAAGCAGAATCGAGCCAAGTGTTGGACTCCGAACTCGTTGTTAGAGGGGGTTAACGAGGTGTAGAAGCAATTCCGAATGGCGAACCACTTCTAACTCTCTTAAGAGCAAGTTATTTGAAGCGGAATCGAACCAAGTGTTGGACTCCGAACTCGTTGTTAGAGCATAGTAAGTTGCGGGAGCGGCCATGTAGAAGAAGCTGGACTCCGAACTTGTTGTTAGAGCTTAGTAAGTTACGGGAGCAGCCATGTAGAAGAAGCTGGACTCTGAACTTGTTGTTAGAGCTTAGTAAGTTGCGGGAGCAGCCATGTAGAAGAAGCTGGACTCTGAACTCACCAGTTAGCGAGTCGTGACTCGGAGAGATAGAGATGAAGTAAGAGCAATAATTTTCAATGAAAAGATGTAAAGTTTTATTGAGATAAACTAAGTGGCCGCTTTGACAGGGCGAGCCATTATTACATGCTATTGGTCGGGTTACAAGCATCGGCCTTATCGAAAATCAAGATCCTACTTCTACGATAAGGTGAAGACCTCTTGGGAGGAGCTGAGTCTCGAAGCTCGGCGGGCCTTTCTATTTGTTTGTTGGCTCCTCAGGGGGGAAGCTCGGCCCCCTCTTTTTGGACGAACTTGGTCAGGTGTCCCCGCTGTATGAGTTCTTCGATCTCCTCCTTGAGAGCCCGACAATCATCCGTGTCATGGTCGTGGTCCCTGTGAAAGCGGCACCACTTACCCTTGTTCCTCTTCTTGCCAGGTGTATTCATTCTAAGGGGAGCACGGAGTAGCCCTTCTCTGTCCACCTCCATAAGAACTTCTGATATATTGGCAATGAGGGGAGTAAACTTCTCAAAACGAGGAGTCGGGCGACGCTGTCCATTGCCGTCCTTCTGGGATTTTTGGGACCCCTCTTCGCTTGTGCTCTTCCGTTTGTTCCCGAAAGATGTCTCCTCAAGAGTAGAGGGTTGAGAGCCTCTTCTGCTCGTATGTACTTCTCCACCCTAAGTAGGAGTTCTGAGAAGTTCCGAGGAGGCTTTTTGGCAAGGAATGCCCTGAGGTTGGCATTAGTGACGCTGCACTCGAATGCCAATGCCGCCGAGGCTACTGATTGATTGAGGGAGGAAATGGACCGGGCTTCGGTGGTGAAGCGTCGAACGTAATTCCTTAGGCGTTCACCCTTTTCTTGGTTGAGGGTGTAATACCCCGTATTTCTGAAATAATATATATATAATAAAAAGAATTTGAGGGATGTCCTATAGAATATTCTATAGGATGGTTTCATATAAAAAGAAATATTGAATGAAAAAGTAGCCCACGGTATTGAAGCATTCAATTAAGAATGCTGTTGGTTGAGTTATTGGATGGTTTGTATTGAAGCATTCAATTAAGAATGCTGTTGGTTGAGTTATTAGATGGTTTGATGACGTGGAAAGATTTAATTGGGCCGGATTGGTTGGGAAGGAAAGATACAGATGAGATCTGTTAATGGATTTGATTTCGGAATTATATTAAGGATTTGAGAAGGATATTGAAGAAATATAGTACCACGTGAAAATAGTTTGAGTATAAATATAATTGTTTATGATCAAGAATCACTTAATTGGTTAACCATCTTTTGAGAGGCAGTCTGTGGTGGACAATTGTACTCCATAGTATCTAATTTGTCTTATAAAAATATTAAAATTGTCTAAGATCTGTTAGGATTTGATTGGGCCGGATTGGTTGGGAAGGAAAGATACAGATGAGATCTGTTATTAGATGGTTTGTATCGAAGCATTCAATTAAGAATGCTGTTGGTTGAGTTATTAGATGGTTTGATGACGTGGAAAGATTTGATTGGGCCGGATTGGTTGGGAAGGAAAGATACAGATGAGATCTGTTAATGGAATTGATTTCGGAATTATATTAAGGATTTGAGAAGGATATTGAAGAAATATAGTCCCATATGAAAAATATACAAAAATAGTTTGAGTATAAATATAATTGTCTATCCGATTTACGGTGTTGAGAGTGAGGCGGATCCTACACTAGATGTGTGTCCCGTACTCAGCGAGGACGCTGATTTCTAAGATGGGATGTATGTAATAGGGAAGCATTCAATTAAGAATGCTGTTGGTTGAGTTATTAGATGGTTTGTATTGAAGCATTCAATTAAGAATGTTGTTGGTTGAGTTATTAGATGGTTTTATAAATATAATTGTCTATGATCAAGAGTCACATAATTGGGCTCGTGGTGGGCAGTTGTATAATTGTCTATGATCAAGAGTCACCTAATTGGGCCTGTGGTGGGCAGTTGTACTACATAGTATCTAATTTGTCTAATTTGTCTTATAAAAATATTAAATTTGTCTGAGTATTGGGGCGAGACGTTACAGAGGGTCACCAGGGATACACTTGTTTTCTCGACCCGGCGGCTACTCATGAAATGAGACCAGGGATACACTTGTTTTCTTGACCCGGTGGCTACTCATGAAATGAGTAAGGAAGAGCCCTTCGAACTGATCAAATGAAAAGATGGAGGCCGGGGCGAGTCGAGAGTACCATTCTCTTGCAGTTTCCTTCGACGTGGCAGGAAAGATCTTGCAGAGGAGGGCGTCTGAAGCATGGTGGATCATCATGAGAATTTTAAAACTCTCTATGTGATCCGCGGGGTCTGATTCCCCGTATACGACTCGAAGTGAGGCGGTTTGAAGTTCTCTGGCATGGGGGCCTCCTTGATGGTGCGGGAGAATGGAGGTCTACTCGGGTGGAGGTTTATCGCCCGTTGCTCTTCTTCCCTATCAATTCGACCGAGGCGCCTCTCCATCTCGTGGAGACGGCGGTAGACCGAGTCTTCTCTTTGATCATACCTTGCCGAGCCCCGGGACTCATCTTCGAACGAGGGTGGACTGGGGCTGCGGTGATGGTAGCTTGGAGATGGATAAGGACCGGGAGTGTGAAGGCGGTGGCTCCTAGCTGGCTCATGAGTAGGTGACCCCTGGTTGTTCTTTAGGGCGATATTGAGGGCCCGTAAGACTGTCGCTTGGATGTCTTGAAGATCTGCCTTTGTGACTGGTGCCTCTCCAGCTTGGCGGTCCCTATGTGTGGCTCGGCTTACTGGAGAATGAGTTCTCCGCCGATGACGCTGAGGGGACTCCCTTCGCCCTCTTCGAGTAGGGGACCTTCTGTAGTCTCGGCTATAAGGAGATCGCTCATTTGGACGTTGTTGGCGGGAGGCTCCCTCTCGAGCCCACCTTTCATCCAAACGGCGGCGAAGATCCTCTTCCTTCTGCCGATTGAGGATGGTATTTCGAAGGTCGGAAGCTCGGGGATTGTGGGAGGCCATAGAATCAAAAAAGGGGTTGTGTGTGGAGATGCGGCCCTGATGGAAAGGTTGCTTCTGAGGAATGGGACGCAAGGCCCCCGCACCGGCATTCTGAGGCCCGGGGGGAAGTTGGTTCTGCTGGAGAGGGTCCTCGGCTTGAGAAGGAAGTTGCCCCTGCTGCTGAACGGGTTGGAGGGGGGCTTCCTGTTGCTGTTCGACGGGATTGGGTCCACGGTTAGACCCTCTGGATCTTATTTTCCTAGGAGGCATGGCTGAAGAAGATCTGACCAGCGGGAAGAGGATGGGTTGCTACTCGTTTGGTTCCCACAGACAGCGCCAATCTGTTACCGCTAAATCTGGTGTGGGGATAAACAGACAGTATTTGTGGATTCTTGGAAAACTTGAATAGCAAACCTGAAACCTGTTCCGCCGGAGTTTGACCCCTGACTCCCGCCGTTCACCTGCAAAAAGTGCGAGACACCGAGGTTGATCCCAGCAACGCACCTTCCGACGCTCAAGTCAGTAATCAGGAATGATTATGAGAGAGCGTAAATTGGCAAAAGATTGATTACCTCTTAACGATGGTGGATGGAGGGTATTTATAGTTGCCTTAGGGATCAGATTAGGAATGTAATCCCTGTGATCAGATAAGGAATGTAATCCCTGTGATCAGATTAGGAATATAATCCGTAATTCCCAGTGAAAGGATAGATGTGAATCAGGACCGTTGATTAGGATTAATCAGAAACCCTAATTCTATCCTATTGGAATGGGTTCTTCTCGGGTTGGAACCCGTACCCAGTCGAGGTGGATCCGTTCGTGGGTTATTGGATCTTTGGGGAGGAGATCCAGTACCCATTTCAAACTCGCTTGTAGGTGAAATTACCGTTTTACCCCTGGGCTTCAAGATTCGTGCTTGATTTGGACGGATCCGATTTAACCCCATTTTTAGCCATATCAGACTTATTTGCAAAACGATGGTATATAGTCCAAACACCAAAAGACAATAATTTGGTGGATTATAAAGTGGATATTTTGTGCAAAAAAAAAATATGAATAAAATGAAATTACTATATATATAACACGACTTGTCGCAAAAGGTGTTATTCAAATGCCTGGTGTTGATTATGAAGAGAAATATTCTCTTGTGGTGGATATAATAAGTCTCACAGTACATGAATATTTGAAAACGTGCCTCATAGATGTCATCACAAACTATCTGTATGGTTTGTATTGCCATGACATAAATATGAAAACTATCTGAAGGATTTAAAGTGCCAGAAGCACATAATAACTATTCCCAGGAAGTTTAATCAATAAAGTGAAACAAAACTTTGTATGGATTAATACAATCGGAACAAAATGTGATATAACCATCTTAGTGAGTTTTCGATAAAGGGGACCATAATAATGGTCATATAAGCTCACATATATTAAATATTCAAGGTCAAAGTCTGTTGGAACTCCTGAAGAGTTGTACAAGCAGTGCAATGTTTAAAGAAATATCTTAAGACGAAAAGACCTTGGATAAGCAAATTTCTTGTTTTGTCATCATTTTTGTTTTCAGGTTTTTCAAATTAAACATTTGAAAGGCATTGTAATTGCTTGGTCCTGGAGTACCATTTCTTAGTGCAACATCAGTTTTGAAACACTAATATATCTTATCAATAATAAAAATTATGATATACCTTATGCGGTTGGTTTACTAGTAAGATGAAGTTCCTCGCCAACTCGAAGTCATTGGACTGGTATGAAAGATAATTTCGAAGGACCATGGATATGGGATTATATTATTCTAATTTGTCCATATCAGTTTTGATTGGTTATGCAAATGCAGAGTATTTATCATATCATTATAAAGCCAGATATCAATCAAGAGATATTGGCTCCATGCGAGGCAAGTCATAGATGTGTTTGTTTGATCGGTTAGCTTCTTAATATATTTGGAGAACGTGTCGTCCTCAATCGATCAAGAAGTACTCACAATGTTATTTGAAGATAATACAACTTTAAAGCTCAATAAAAGGAGGGTTTCTTCAAAGGCGACCAGCCGATACATATTTCACCATAACTTCTTCTTCACTTATGTTTCAATTAAAAGGGTGAAATCATTGTTAACCAAATAGAATCAAGCGACAATCCAGAAGATTGCTCGCTATGACCCTATCACCCCAACTTTTAGAAATGATGGTAGAATTGATCGAGATTCGAGATACGACTTTTGAAAGTCCTAATCGGATGATCTCGTCAGGGGGAGAGATGATATGCGTTGCACTCTTTTTCCTTTCACCAAGTTTTGTCCCACTGGGTTTTCTTGGTAAGGTTTTTAACGAGGTAGCATCTTCATTGCATATCATTATTAAAGATTATGTACTCTTTTTCCTTCACTAGGGTTTTTCCCATTTGGGTTTTATCTAGTAAGGTTTTAACGAGGCATGTTCTTATTTACATTCAATAGACATTCAAGGGGGAGTGTTATAAATAAATTATTAAGTGTGAATTGTCTATTGAACTCCCCCCACTCTTTCCACATTCTCCACCGCCACCACTACATTCATTCATATTTATTCATACGTAATAATTATGTAATTGTCTCTTTGTATTCTTTGTAAGTCTATAAATAGGCCATTGGGTGAATCATTTGTACATACATGAAAAACCTATGAATGAGAATAATCTTCTTTCATCTCGTCTCTATTTTCTTTATTTATTGTTTCTATTATTTTATAAGAATAATTGATAATGTCCTATCTCTTTCGTACGGGCGCATTTCTTTTATTTGTTCGCCTACAACCGGGTGCTCACAAGGAAAATTTTCACACAATGTTTTTAAAAAATAAAAGGTGACTATCGTTATCGCTTCATTAATGAAAAATTAGTGAGACAAAGCACAGTATAATCAAAAGAGTTAAATCGAACTACTCTCGATTCTAACCCCTCATACAAAATACATATACATAATAGAAGATACTCTGACCAAAAGTACATATAGCAAATACAACCAAAATATGCCTACATCCAGGAAAATCCACAACCTGCATCCTCCTAACCTCTACAACTACTCATCCTCCTCTCTACAAAGCCTTTTCTTCACTCCCGCTTAACCTGCCCAAGCAATAATGAAGGAAAATATTTTATGCATCAAAATAGGGAATCTTTTATTAATATTACGGAAGCAAGAATCATTCCGCTATAGTCATAGACCCCACATAGTAGCAGCAACAATAATATCCCATGCTAATTTATTCTCTTTTCGACCTAGCCTCCCTACCCATTCATTCCAAATCTCTATCGTAGAGCTCGAGACATCCAAAAGACCAAAACCTAAACACACTACCTCCTAAGCCAACCTAGCCTTAGGGCACATAAATACGATATGATTAGTGTCTTCATCGTCAGGCATGCATCCTGAACACCTTAACTCCAATGGGATTTTGCGCTTATTTTAATTAATCTTGGACAATATTGCATCATTCGAAACCAACAAAAGGAAAACCTTCACTTTCGTAGGTGTGTTGGATCTCCATATCTTAATTGCCTCCCTGATTCATACTCTTCCATCATTAAGCCAGTTATACATCGATCTCACCGTGAAAGTGTTGTTCGGCTCTAAGCTCCACCTCCGCAAGTCTTCTGTACGCTCAACCGATGTCCTCTTCCCTAAGGAGAGCCTTCAACTGCTCAAACTGTTCTGTGAAATCTTGGGATGGAGACCTCTTTAATATTGTTAGATATTATAGTCCTGATATGGCTAAAAATGGGGTTAAATCGGAGCCGTCCAGATTGGGAACGAATCTTGAAGCTCAGGGGTAAAACGGTAATTTCACATATTGATGGACCCGAAGCGGGCACTGGATCTCCCCTTCACAGATCCAATAACCCGCAAAACGAATCCACTCCAACTGGGTACGGGTCCCGACCCAAGATAAATCCAGACCAGCAAGAGGAAAATCAGGGTCACTGATTTGACTAAATCAACGGGCCTGATTTGCAGTTATCCTCTCACCGGGAATCAGGGGTCAGTTTCCTCAACAAATTGTGAGGATTTTACTCCTGACAGTTACACAGGAAATTAGGTTCCTAATCAGACTCCCATGGCGACTATAAATACCTCCTACCTACCACTGTGAGCAGGTAATCACTCTTTTTCCAGTTTAAGCTCTTTCTTAATCATCATTGGTTACTGACAAGAGCGTCGAAGAGTACGTCGCCAGAATCAACCCCGGTGTATCGCACTTCCTTGCAGGTTAGCGGCAGGAATCAGCAGGCTTGGATCCGCTATTCAGGTTTTTCCACGAACTCACAAATCTCATATGTTTACCCCCACACCAGATCCAGCGGTAACAGATTGGCACCGTCTGTGGGAACCCATACGAATAGCAGCCCTCCCTTTCCCGTCGACTAGCTCTTCTCCAGCCATGCCTCCCAGAAAGGTCAGGTCATGGGGGTCCAACCGTGGGCCCAACCCCGCCGATCAGCAAGAGGAAGTCCCTGTGCATCCTGCTCCGCAGCCCGAACAACTTCCTCCCCCGGTCCAAGACCACTTCCAACAGGGCCAGCCTCCTCTCCTCAATCAACAACCCCCTAATGGTCCTGCTGGCCCGAACCAGCGGAGGCAGAAGCAACCTTTCCACCCAGACCATGTCTCGGTCCATAATGCCTCCTTGGATTCTATGGCTTCCCATAACCCCCGAGCCTCCGACCTCCTCAACACCGTTCTGAATCGCCAAAAGGATGAGGACCTTCGTAACCGCCTAGATGAGAAGCGGGCCCAAGAGGGAGCCTCCCGCCAACATCAAGGTGAGCGGTCTCCTCATCGCCGAGATGGCAGGAGGTCTCCAGACTGAAGAGGACGGGGGAATCTCCCGAGCGTCGTAGGAGGAGGCCACGTTCCCCTGTTGATCGACATCATCCGAGGAACGATGAGGCACCTATCACTCGTGCCGAGTTCCTACAATTCCAGGCAACTGTGTTGCAGGCCCTCAACCTTCGCCCCAACAACAATAATGCGCAGAGGGTTCCAACACCCCCACGGGTTCCATGTCCTTGCCACCGATCCATAAGTTCTCTCCCGGCTCCTAGTCACCAGCAGCACCATCATAGTCCTCGCCGATCCCAGGACTATCGACGTCGTAGCCCCCGCTCCCCTTCCTATGAAGACGAGTCCAGGGGCTCGATCGACTATCACCGGGGGGACGATGCCCTCTACCGTCATCTCCACGAGATGGAGAGGCGCATCGGCCGTATGGACAAAGAGGAGGAGTCGAGAGGAACGACCGTCCGCCCCAGCAGACTGCCCTTCTCTCGGACTATCATGGAGGCTCCCATCCCGAGGGATTTCAAGCCTCCGCAGTTTGAAATGTACTCAGGGGAGTCGGACCCTGTTGATCATGTCGAAAGCTTCAAGACCTTAATGCTGATCCACCAAGCTTCCGACGCCATACTTTGCAAGACCTTCCTCGCCACTCTCAAGGGTTCGGCACGGGATTGGTACTCCCGGCTCGCTCCCTCTTCCATCTTCTCGTTCGAGCAGTTCGAAACGCTCTTCATAACTCACTTTGTGAGTAGCAGACGAACGGAGAAGACCAGCCTCTCTCTACTCCACCTCCGACAGGAGAGGGGAGAAAAGTTGAGGGACTATGTGAAGAGATTTACTGCGGAGGTCAGGTCCATCGCCTCCCTCGACCAGTCAGTGGCGACCGTCGCGTTCCAGTCCAACGTCCTCAACTCTAACCTTCGGTCGTCACTCGCCAAAAAGCCCCCGCACAACTTCGCCGATCTTCTCCTTAGATGCGAGAAATACATTCGGGCAGAGGAGGCCGAGTGCCTCACGAGTTTCGGAGGATCCGCTTCCGGGTCGAAAAGGAAAGCAACGGAAAAGGAAGGGGGCAAGAAGCTACAAAAGGATAACAGCGGTCAGCGCCGTCCTCCCCCCAGGTTCGAGAAGTTCACTCCTCTCACCACCAATGTCTCCACCATCCTGATGGAAGCAGAGAAGGAAGGGGTTATACCTCCCGCTCCGAGGATGAACACCCCGGCCAAGAGGAGGAACAAGGAGAAATGGTGCCGTTACCACCGGGACCACGGCCACGACACCAACGACTGCCGGGTGTTGAAAAATGAGATAGAGGCCCTCATCCAGAGGGGGCAGTTGGCCAAATTTGTAAAGACAAAAGATTGAGGGGATCGCACCACTCCTCCGCCTCGGGGGGCTAACAAGCGCTCCGAGCGACGCGATGAAACCCCTGAGTTCAAGGAAGAACGGGTTCTGCACCTTATCCACGGAGGCCCAATGGGGGGCTCTTCCAACTCCTCTCGGAAGGCCTTCGTCCGAGAAGTCAACTCAGTTCACAGCGCCCCTCCCCCCAAAGGCCTCGGCGTCCCAGTAACTTTCTCTGATGAAGACCTCGAGGGGGTCCGGACTCCCCACTGCGACGCACTTGTTATCGACCTCCGCATGGCGAACTTCAAAGTGCAGAGGGTCCTGGTAGACAACGGGAGCTCTGTGAACATCCTCTTCCTCTCGGCCTTCCGAGGACTGCAACTATCCTGGGATCGCCTCAAACCGGCCGGTTACACGCTCCACGGGTTCACGGGGGTACCAGTAACGGTCGAAGGGGTTATCACCCTGGACGTAACTGCTGGGAAGACCCCTACTACCCGGACAGAGCCGATGGACTTTATGGTCATCGATGTCCCGGCTGCGTACAATGTCATCTTGGGCCGACCTGGCCTAGCTGCCCTGGAAGCCGTTCCTTCGGCGTACCACCTCAAGATGAAGTTCCCCACCCGGGCGGGAGTGGGAGAAGTCAGGGGCAGCCAAGAGACGGCTCGGAAGTGCTATATGACTTCCACTGGGGCTCCAGTGCTTTCCCTCAAGACTTTAGAGATCCCCGAGCCGAACGTCCGACCCACGTCCGAGCCGGTGGACGAATTGGAAGAAGTGCTCTTCTCGGACGGGGACCCGAGTAGAAAGTTTCTCATCAGCAAGTCCCTGCCGACTGCCCTATGTTCCGACTTGGTGCAATGCATCCGGGAGAACCGCGACCTATTTGCTTGGTTCACCGCGGACATGCCCGGGATTTCCGAGGAACTTCTAGCGCACCGCCTCAGCGTCGAACCGGGGTGCAGACCGGTTCAGCAGAAGAGGCGTAAATTCGCTCCCGAGCGACAACAAGCCATCAAGGAGGAGGTGGAAAAGCTCCTAAAAGCTCGGTTCATACAGGAGGTGAACTACGCCGAGTGGCTCTCCAATGTCGTCATGGTTAAGAAGCCCAATGGTTCCTGGAGGATATGCATCGACTTCACAGACTTGAATAAGGCGTGTCCGAAGGATCCGTTCCCTCTCCCAAATATCGACACCCTCATCGATGCCACCTCGGGCCATGAGCTCCTCAGCTTCATGGACACCTTCTCCGGCTATAACCAGATCCGAATGTTCCCCCCGGACATTCCGAAGACCTCTTTCATTACCGACCAGGGCCTCTACTGTTATAGAGTTATGCCGTTCGGATTGAAGAATGCTGGAGCCACCTACCAGCGCCTCGTCAATAAAGTTTTCCAAAGTCAGATAGGCCGCAACATGGAGGTATACGTCGACGACATGCTCGTGAAGAGCGTCCGAGGTACCGACCACGTGGCTGACCTACAGGAGGCGTTCGGCGTATTGAGAAGGTACAACATGAGGCTTAATCCGAACAAGTGTGCGTTCGGGGTCTCATCAGAAAAGTTCCTCGGCTTCATGGTCAGCCAGCGAGGAATTGAAGCAAATCTTGAAAAAATTAAGGCCATACTGAACATGGCGCCGCCCCGGAACGTCAAGGAAGTGCAGAGGCTTACGGGTCGGCTCGCCACTATTGGGCGATTCCTTTCGAAGTCTGGGGAAAAGTGCCTCCCCTTCTTCAAGGCTCTCAGAGGGGCCAAAGGTTTCGAATAGGGCAAACTGCAACAGGAGTCGTTCAACCAGCTGAAATCCTACTTGGCCAATCCTCCCCTGCTCAGCAAGCCCGTCCCAGGGGAAACCCTCTTCATCTACTTAGCTGCTTCTGAGCAGACCCTAAGTGCTGTCTTGGTAAGGGAAGAAGACCGGGCTCAGAGGCCCATTTACTATGTCAACAAGGTGCTCCGGGACGCCGAGCTCTGCTACCCGAAGGTAGAAAAGATGGCCTACGCCCTGGTTATGGCGGCAAGGAAGCTCCGCCCATACTTTCAGTCCCACTCGGTTGTGGTTCTCACCGACCAACCGCTGAAGCAGGTCCTCCACAAGCCAGAAACCTCAGGTCTGCTTATGAAATGGTCCATCGAGCTGAGCCAACACGACATCTCCTACCAGCCCCGGACCGCGATCAAAGCTCAAGCCCTCGCGGACTTCATCGTCGAGACCACCATTCCCGAGGTCAGCCATGTCCCGAACGGACCCCCTATTTGGACAGTTTTTGTGGATGGTTCCTCTTGCAACGTGGGAAGCGGCGCCGGTATCATCTTGACAGGTCCAGATGACTTTGTCCTCCAGTATGCCCTCCGCATGAATTTCAAGGCCTCAAACAACGAAGCAGAGTATGAGGCACTAATCGCAGGCCTCGGACTTGCCCGAAGTGCCGGGGCGCAGCGCCTCTGAATCCATAGTGACTCTCAGCTGGTTGTGAACCAAGTTTTGGGCGATTACGAGGCACGGGACGAACGGATGGCGAAGTACCTCGCCAAAGTCCAAGCCCTCATGGCCCAGTTCGAAGAGGCACTCATCCAACGGGTCCCTCAAGAAGAGAATTCACAGGCTGACGCCCTTTCCAAGTTGGCCTCATCCTCCCTCCAAGGTCTCGAGCAGACCGTTTTGATCGAGGTCCTCTCGAAGCCTAGCATAGAAGACGAGAACCTCAGCTCAGTGGAGTCATTGCCGGTCCTACTGCAAGATAATTGGATGAAGCCGTTAGTGGAATTCTTAAGGGACGGACTCCTCCCCGAGGACCCCAAGGAAGCACGCCGAGTAAGAGCCAGGGCCGAGTGGTACGTCTTAATCGAGGGGATCTTATACAAGCGCTCCTTCTCGCAGATTGACGGCCGACCGTACCTGAGGTGCCTTTCCCCGGAACAGGCCGACTACGCCTTACAGGAGCTCCACGAAGGCATCGGCGGGGCGCATTCAGGGTCTAGGTCTTTGGCTCGGAAAGCTCTGAATTACGGATACTTCTGGCCGACTCTCCTCCAAGACACCGAGCGACACGTTCGGCAATGTGGCTCTTGTCAGAGGCTTTCCAACATTCGTCGCCTCCCCCAAGCCAACCTCGCCTCCCTATCAAGTCCTATCCCCTTCGCAATGTGGGGGATGGATTTAGTAGGGCCATTCCCTCCAGCTCCGGGCCAGTTCAAGTTCTTGGTCGTAGCCATCGACTACATCTCGAAGTAGATTGAGGTCGAGCCCCTTGCCACTATCATCGAGAACAAGGTGCTTCAATTCTTCTAGAAGAGTGTCATCTGCCGATTCGGCGTCCCCCGTGTTCTCGTCACCGATAATGGAACTCAGTTTACTGGGGCCGCGTTCCGAGCTCTATGTGAAGACCTTGCCATCCAACAGCGCTTCTCTTCCGTCTCCCACCCACAGTCGAATGGCCAGGCAGAGAACGCTAACCGGCAGATCCTCTCTGGTATCAAAAAGAGACTGGACAGGTGTTCTAAAGGCTTATGGGTCGACCAGCTCCCCAACGTGCTGTGGAACTACCGCACTAACAAACGGACCCCCACAGGAGAGTCTCCGTTCAACCTCACCTACGGGTCCGAGGCAGTGATACCTCTCGAAGTCGGAATACCTTCTCCTCGCCTTGCAGCCTACAACGAGGAACAGAACGCCAAAGAACTCTGGGCGAACTTAGATCTGGTGGACGAGCTGAGGGAAAGAGCATCAATACGCCAACAGAACTACCGGAGGAGGGTCGAATTGGCGTACAACAAGAAAGTCCGACCCACCGATCTCAAGGAGGGGGACTTGGTCCTCAGGAAACTGGCCATCTCCTTCCCCAATCAGAGGAGCAAACTAGCTCCGAATTGGGAAGGACCATACAAGATCGCAAAAGTAGTTCGGCCCGGAACTTATCGGCTAGAGGTCCTTGAAGGCAGGGAGATTCTGAGGACCTAGAATGCCGACCACCTTTTAAAATACCAAGAAAGCGCCCCGGCGCCACAGGGTGTCGAACCGTTCCTCTCCTCTAAATTGTAATTCCTCTTTTGAGTTGTCATATGTAAAAACGGCTCGCCGTCAGTTATCAATAAAAAATGCTTTTTCATATTTAAATTTGCTTGCACCTCTCCGCCTTTATTTTTTTATTCAACCAATGGTTCGGAGTCCAATGCCCGGCTCGACTCTACTTCGCAAGCTCGCTCATAGGCGAGCCAGAAGTAGATCGCCGTTCGGAACTGCTCCCACAACCGTTGAACAAATCTACCGATGGTTCGGAGTCCAACACTCAGTTCGACTTTACTTCGCCGCCTTGCCCTTAGGAGAGACAGAAGTAGATCGCCGTTCGGAACTGCTCCCACAACTGTTGGACAAATCTACCGATGGTTCGGAGTCTCACACTCGGTTCGACTTTACTTCACCGGCTCGCCCTTAGGCGAGACAGAATTAGATCGCCATTCGGAACTGCTCCTACAACCGTTGAACAAATCTACCGATGGTTCGGAGTCCAACACTCGGTTCGACTTTACTCCACCGGCTCGCCTTAGGCGAGACAGAAGTAGGTCGCCGTTCGGAACTGCTCCCACAACCGTTGGACAAATCTACCGATGGTCCGGAGTCCAACACTCGGCTCGACTTTACTTCGCTGGCCGGCCCATAGGCGAGCCAGAAGTAGATCGCCGTTCGGAACTGCTCCCATGACCGTCGAGCAACTCTAACGGTGGTTCGGATCGACTACGCTCACTCAAAACCTCGAGCCGAGCGGACGAGGGACCGACCCTCGTATATGGAGAAAAATTCTGCCGAACCAATTTCACCGTTAGATCATCTCAAAATGCGTGCTAGAGCATGATGAACGGATCTGACCATACCACGTGTCCAAAAAACGACAAGATAGTGTTTTCTTGGAACTTGCGCCTCCCTTCTTGTGATCCGCGCCATGATCATGATCCACCGTCCAGATCAGGCCACGTGGCTCCTGCCTCGAAACAGAGTTACACATCTGCCGAGGTACCGAGCCTCCCGGTATCTACCGAGCAAGAGTCAGGACCACAGCTAAAGCATGAGTTTCGTGGCTAAGGCACTCGACGAAGCAAACACTCGCTTCTCACGATTCATTTCAAGAATAAAGCAACTACAGCACTACAACGAGCAAGCCAACTCCAGTTTCATTAATATAACTTGATAAATTTACAAGACCCAATGGTTACAACAAAAGACGGTTCGGAGACCCAAAAACACAGTACGACCCGTTTAGTGCCTCTGCGGAAGGGGGACGCTCCGGTTCAGGGAGACCCGGGGTCGGCGCTTCTTGACCTCCGAGCTGGTCTCTAAGCCGACGAATTGAGATGCCCCCTCGCCGCTGACCCTAACAGTCGCTCCAACCGAAGCACCACTTGATGACACCGCTACCCCACTTTTGGGCGTCGGCCGCTGTCCGACCTACGATGGGGGCTCGGCTCGAGAGCTGATATAACGTAATCCCTCGGTCAATCTCTTCGCGAGTACACGAGGTACTGCAAAAATTAGCCCTCACAGGCTAAGGTTTAAGCCGAGCAACCTCTTCCTCCAGTTCAACAATCCTGTCCTTCAGTGCGTCGTCCCTCACAATTACCTTGAACCGAGGAAGCTTCGCCGAACCAGGATACTCGGCGCTATCAGATATGACACGGCACAAGTGCGTCACCTCGATACTCTTGTCGACCGTTACCCTTTGTAGCTGCTCGACCCTCCTGGCGAAATCATCTCGCTCGGCCAAAGCCAGGGCCAACTCTTCCTCCTTCGCAGAGAGTTCGGCCTCAACTAGTCGTAGGTGGTGCAACTCGGCCAACAACTCGCTGTTTCTCTTCTCTACGTTGTGCAGTATTCTCCTCGTCAGATGAACCTCGCCCTCAAGGTGAGCCTCACGGGACTGCTGAAACAACTCTGCACGGCGCCGTGCTGCCGCGGTGACGTGAGTTTGCTCGACGATCTGAAATAGGAAAGCACCGCATTGAAGAACTACATGGCCGAACTAAACACTTAGACAAATTCGAAGCCAAAACAATCTTTTTCATTCATCATAAAAGCGGTGGCCAGTCCACAAAAAGGCGTTACATTATTTTTGAAAAAGGGAAAATAAAGACTACAAAGAGACGAGAAGATCAGGGGTCCACCTGCGCCGCCGGTTCGACCACAAGCACCTTGCCAGATGCCCCCTTGTTTCTCGCCTCGCTCTGGGGGTTCGTCTCCAAAGCATCGGCAACAACCTCCTCCTCCTCGTCGCCCTCCACCTCCTTATCTTCGCCTCCTTCTTCCTCGCCGCTTGAGGGTAACCCCGACCACAGTCTGTAGCTGACCCGCTCGAAGCCGGGGACGCGGTCCTGAACATGGTCGAGCGCCCTCTGGTAGGACATCTCCATGTTCGTGGCCATGTGCTTCTTCGCCTCGGCCTTGATCTTCGCTGCCAAGGCCTCCTTCTCAGCCTTCACTTCAGCCAGAGCCTTCACCGACACGGCCAGCTCCTCGGCAGCCTTCGCGGCTTTGGCAGACTCCGCGTCAAGCCGCCCCTTGACTCGTTCCAGATCGGCCACAAGATCGGCAACCCGGACTTCCAAGGCCTCGACTCGCCTCTGCTCGGCCTCGAGTTGCCGAACCGCCTTGACCATTTCCGCCCTATCTTTGTCGCTGGCGGCCTTCAACTCTTTCTCCTGCGCGGCGAACGTCTCAAGGAGATGGCCGAAGTGACAGGTGGTCTGTGAAGACAACAAATGATGAGTGCAAGATACGGGCCGAGCAATAGACTTGAAGAAATTCACAAGAAAAACTTACCGATACGAGAGACCGAGCCACTTCGTAGGTGTCGTCGCCGACTGTCCTCGCCAGCAGCGCGGCTCTATCTTTCGGGGTCGCCAGGTGCTTGACGACCTGCACCGACATCTGCGAGTTTCCGAGGAATCCATCGTGATTCTTCACTCGCCAGTTCGGCACGAACAACTGCTTGTGCTGCTCGGTCAAGATCTCCTTGGCCGCACCGGTCAACGGCGGAGCCTCGAGCGACAGCGCCGCATTGACATCAAAAGCCCCACCAACCGGGGCAGCTGCAACAGGCACCGAGGGCTCTTCGGCAACAACCGCCAACGAAGGCACCTCGGTGGCTAGAGGAGGCGGAGTGGTTGTCGAAGCTACTTTGAGCTGCCGACCTGACGACGCGCCCGTGGTCGGCCTCTTCCTCTTCTTGCCATCAGCCACTTTGCCCCTATCGATCATCATGGCATTGAAGTCCATCTTCAGCGCTTCTGTACCAAACGAAACACAAATTGAGTCAGTAAGGCGAGCTAAAGACTTGAAAGAAAAACAAAATAAGCGAGATGTCAGGAGCATACTCGGGTCGATTGGGCTAAGGCCTGACCCGAACAGCACCTCCTCCATCAACTCCCTCCAACTCAACATTGGGATGGCCATGATCTTCCTCGCCATCTCCTCCTCGGCCTCAGTCAGTACGGGTTCGGCCCTCGCAAACTTGGGCACCTCTGGCTTCCACCGGCTCGGAATTTGCAGCATTGGTTCCCCCCTCAATATGAAGAACTTTTCCTTCCAGCCTTTAATTGAGTCCGGGTTTTCTATGATCCAAACACCCTTCCTCGGCCCCAAGTAGTACCGATGCTCGGTCTTGTGCATCCGGTTTATCCGATACAGGCCTCGGAAGACCGTTAGGTCCGACTCGACTCCAGCGTTGCGGCACTGGAGCAAGAAGGCGTTCACATGACACCATGTGTTCGGCATAAATTGGGTCGGCGTGAGGCAGAACCATCTGAGGACCTGGAAAATGAAGGGATGCAGCAGAAAACGCAGTCCGGCGTTTAGAGAGTCGTAGTCGAACATGCACATATCCGACGACGATAGCTTGGAATTCGCCCGCATCCCAGCGCCGGGGAGAATTAGCTTGTACTCCGGGGGGATGGCGAACCCCTTTCTGATCCGAAGGAGATCCCTCTCGGATAGCACCGACCCAATCTCATCTGCCTCGGTAGTCAGTGCCGGGTTGGGTTCCTCGTAAACTTCCGACTGACCGAAGATCGCCTTCTTCAGGAGGTCGCCTTCGTACTGCCTAACCCCAGCGTGCCCAGACAGTACGGAAGGGTATCGGCCCATCTCAGGGGCCTGCTTCGAATTCTCCACGATCACCTCAACCACGGGAGATTGGGCCACTACCATCCTCTTCTTCTTCTCCTTCCTCGCCTCGGCCACAGACGGCTCGGCTACCTGCTTCCCCTTCCTTCGGATCTCCGCCTGCCTCCTCTCCTCGGTGCCATCATTGCCCGAGGACGAGGCCTCACTCCCCGAGTTCACTCTTGACATCTCTATAAAAAAAGCTAAGACAAATAGATTGACCTTGAAGTGACGTTCACGGTCGGAATGAGCTCGCCGGAAATCGCCTGGCCCACGCGACAGCTAGCGCAACCACCTTGGAGCAAAAATCGCCGCTAGCAGAGAGCACAGAGAGTAAAAGTGAAATTTTGGAGTGAAAAGTGAGAAATGAGCTTGGGGGTGGAGGAGTGAACTTTTATAACCCCAAAAGCGACGTTCGGGCTGCCTTGGGAATCTAAAAAGCCCATTAAGAAGCCAAAGCGCCAAAGCGGAGTATCGCGACATTTCAGTTTCAACAACAGAGGATCTTCAAATCACCAAGTCCACGACTCGGCCACCGGTGTGCTTAACCGAGCTATCGAACAGCTTGGCTGGGCCACCGAGCTACTGAGTCTCTTCAAAACAGCTCCGAGCTACCGAGTCTCCATACCTCGGCCAAAGGCACCAAGCCTCCGAACCGAGGGGACGAGGAACCGACCCTCGTATATGGAGAAAAATCCTTCCGAGGCGAAATCACCGTCGGATCTCTTCAAAATTCGTGTCAAAACTCAATGGGCGGTTCAGATCGCGCCACGCTCACAAAACGACAAGATAACGTTTTTTTGAGATCTGAACCCTGTCATCGTGATCCACGCAATGATGGATGCACCAGATCGGACCACGTGCACCTTCCGAACTGCCTGCTACCGGTCTGCTTAACCGAGCTACCGAACAGCTTGGCCAAGTAGCCGAGCTACTGGGCCAGAAGGTAGCGACCCTTCAAAGCCGAGACTCTCCAAAACATCCAACTCCATACCTCGGCCGACGACACCGAACCTCCGAACCGAGGGGACGAGGAACCGACCCTCGTATATGGCGAAAAAACCTGCCGACCATCCTCAGCCGTTGGATCTTGTCAAAAAGCGCGCTCGTCATGATGGACGGTTCAGATCTCGCCACGTCCACTAAACGACAAGATAGTGTTTTTTGGGGATCCGCACTGAGATGGACGCCCAGGATCATGCCACGTACTTCGGCTGATTCCGAACTATGTGTGCCGACCTACCGAGCAGAAGGGACGAGGAACCGACCCTCGAATGTAGGGAAAAAACCCGCCGACCAACCTCAGCCGTTGGATCTTGCCAAAAAACACGCTCGTCATGATGGACGGCCTAGATCTCGCCACGTACCTCGGCAGATTCCGAACTACGTGTGGCGACCTGCCGAGCCGAGGGGACGAGGAACCGACCCTCATATATGGCGAAAAAACCTGCCGACCCATGTCAGCCGTTAGATCTTGTCAAAAAGCGCGCTCGTCATGATGAACGGCTCAGATCTTGCCACGTTCACTAAACGACAAGATAGCATTTTTTAGGGATATGCGCTGTGATGAATGCTCAGAATGACGCCACGTACCTCGGCTGATTCCGAGCCGTTGGCCGACCTGCCGAGCCGAGGAGCCGAGGAGCCGACCCTCGTTAATGAAGAAACTATCTGCCGAGAAATAGGGATCGTCTGATCGACCAGAAAATTGCGCTCGGCGCTGATCAAGGGTCCAGATTGTGCCACGCCATAAATCGGTATTTAAAAATCAATTTTTATTTATTTAAATCGTTTTATTTATTTAAAAATTACGAAAAAATTGCTAAAAATTCGGGAAAATTAAATAAAAATTCTAAAAAATAATTATAAATTCGGGGGAATATTTTTGAGCTCCTGAACGAACAATTATTGCCTAGAATGTACTGTTAAGGCCCCTGAATGATTGGTTAACACATCGCAAAATTAAATAAATAATCCAAAAAAATAAATAAAAATCGTCGAAAATTCAACAAGGCTTCGGAACAGCTTACAGTTTCAAAAATCTCCTCACTATCCCCTTCAAGATTCAAAACCCCCCATTCGGACTCCGATACAACTCCACTAGCCACTGAAACAGTTAAATTACTCCTCAAAGGCCGATCACACTCAGTCTTTAGGAGTGGGAGGCTCGTGATATGGCTAAAAATAGGGTTAAATCGGAGCCGTCCAGATTGGGAACGAATCTTGAAGCTCAGGGATAAAACGGTAATTTCACATATTGATGGACCCGAAGCGGGCACTGGATCTCCCCTTCACAGATCCAATAACCCGCAAAACGGATCCACTCCAACTGGGTACGGGTCCCGACCCAAGACAAATCCAGACCAGCAAGAGGAAAATCAGGGTCACTGATTTGACTAAATCAACGGGCCTGATTTGCAGTTATTCTCTCACCGGGAATCAGGGGTCAGTTTCCTAAACAAATTGTGAGGATTTTACTCCTGACAGTTACACAGGAAATCAGGTCCCTAATCAGACTCCCATGGCGACTATAAATACCTCCTACCCACCACTGTGAGCAGGTAATCACTCTTTTTCCAGTTTAAGCTCTTTCTTAATCATCACTGGTTACTGACAAGAGCGTCAAAGAGTGCGTCGCCGGAATCAACCCCGGTGTATCGCACTTCCTTGCAGGTTAGCGGCAGGAATCAGCAGGCTTGGATCCGCTATTCAGGTTTTTCCACGAACTCACAAATCTCATCTGTTTAACCCCACACCAGATCCAGCGGTAACAAGTCCCATATTGGGTATTGGGCAAATTTTGTATTTGGCTCACTCCTATATATAGGAGATATTGTACTCAGTTATTTCTCAATTCAATATTTAGTATTGTTTTCATCTCTCTGATTTATCTTAACATGGTAACAGAGCCAATTATACAAATTCTATTCTCTTAAATTTTCCGATCCAAAAATTCCTCAAAAAAAAAGCCAAATCCTCTCCTCGTCGAGATCTTCAGCACCTGGAAACTAACCTTGTTGAGATCTTCAACAAATTCACCTCTGACCATCTCCTCCGGCATCCTCCTAGCGCCGCCACCTTCCCGCTCCACTAGCAACACCTCCTAAACATCAGCATCATCGTCCTCGTCCAAATCCCCAATATACTCCCAAAAACCCATCACTTGAACTGTCTTCAACGTCGACATGCCCACTGATTGAACCATCTTCAACACTTCAATAACCTCCTCAATCTACTTCAACAGCAACCCGCCTTCAATCTACTCTCAAAAACCCATCACAACCGCTCACCCCCAGCCACCTCTGAAAAAACCTAATTTCTTCTTTCTTTTCCTTCAAAACCCGAAACCCATTTTTCTTTCTTTCTTTCTGCTACCCAAAACCTGAAACCCATAAACCCACAAATGCACAAACCCAATATCCTAAAAAAATCCGAAAAAAATTTCGAAAAAAATCAAAAAAAATATTATTATTATTCTTATTATTACACGTACTTCTACTTGATAGAATTTCAGTCTCTCCCACATATTTTCGCCTCCACTAACTTCTCCGATGCAACCACCTCTCGTTCCTCCTCCAGATTCAAACAGCAGCAGCGCCACTTTCAGTCTGCCTCCGGCCTCCTATCTTCTCCTAACATCATTCCTCATCCTACCCCACCTCTACTTCCGACACCGATAGCACTGTCCTTCTCCCTACCCCGATCCAGACACCAGAAGCATCTCCCTCCACATTGTGCTCTTAGTCATAGCAGCGCTATTCTTATTTCTCCTTGCAGTGCTTCTTCCCTCACATCCTCGGCCATGCCCGTCACTCCAGCCTTGCCGTCTCCTGCTGATTGGGCTAATTTTCAGCAATGCCTCACTCAGTTGGAACTACAACTCATGGGTCAGTCAATCAATGTTGGCTCCTCTGCTCCTGCACTTTCTGCCACTCCCGAAAAGAATTCGTTCTGAATTTTAGATTCTGATGCATCACATTTTCTCACTAGTAATCAGACACTATTCACCACCTGCACAGCACTTCCCTTTCACTCTCCATCTCTACACACAGCTGATGGCTCACCATTTCTTATTCACACTCAGGAACAATTAGCTTTCCCACTCTCATATTACCATATGTTCTTTATGCTCCTCATTTATTAATAAACCTTATTTTTATTAGTTCATTGTGAGATAGTGGTCTTGTCGTTACTTTTGACTCTTAAGGTTGTTCTATTACTGATTCTTCCACCGGTGAGAAGTTTGGGCATGCTAGTCGTCAGGGTCGTCTATATTATCTAGATTTTCTTCGTGCACATCACTCTCCTTCTAGTTTTGCCGGTATTGTTTTCTCTGATGTTGATCTGTGGCACAAACGTTTAGGTCATATTAGCGCATCATGACTCCAGACTATAGCTCGTAGTGGTGCCCTTGGTTCTCTCACTTTTAAACATTTATCTGATTGTTTGGGTTTTTTTTGGGCCAAACACATTGTCCTACCTTTTAGTCATAAAAGAACTTCTGAAACCACTCATCCTTTTCAACTTATTTATTCTGACATATGGGGACCCACTCCCATAACTTCGTGGAAAGGCTATCTCTATTATGTTGCCTTCATCGATGACTTCACTAGACATATATGGGTTTTTCTTATGCACCAGCGATCTGAGATACCTGATATTTATCGGTTCTTTTCAATTATGATTCACACTCAGTTCGGTGTGTGCATTAAGAATTTTCGATCAGACGGTGCACGTGAGTACACTTCCACCACTATGAGATCGATCCTTCAGTCTCACGGTACCCTTTTTCAGCAATCATGCCCTCACACACATGAGCATAAAGTGTAGCTGAACGCAAGCATCATCACATTCTTGAGACGGCTTGCCCTATTTTACTCTCCTCTTCTGCTTCTCGTTCTTTCTGGGTTGAAGCTATCATGACATTTGTTAGTCTCATCAACAATACTCCCTCACCTGTTCTAGCTGGTATGACCCCTTATGAGGCTCTTTATCACTCACGTCTAGACTACAGTATGCTCCGTACCTTTGGGTGTACCTGTTATGTCCTTCTCCCTTCTACTGAGCGTACGAAGCTCTCCGCTCATGCTGCTAATTGCGTTCACCTAGGTCTCAGTCCCGAACACAAAGGTTATCGTTGTTTTGATCAATCAGCGGGTCATATCCGCATTTCTCGACATGTAACCTTCGTGAAAGACTCTCCTTACTACCTGACTCCCCCCGAGGATACTAGATTTCTCAATTCCCCAGTTGTTGCTAGCCCCCCGACTTCATCTTCCCGCATTCCTTTTGATCCCACTTCTCTGGCTCCATTCTCATCTCCTGCCGTCCTTACACCTGTTGTTCCCCCTACCGAAACACCACCTGCATCCCCACAGCAGCTAGCACCCACCCCACCTACTTACCCACCGACACATGCACCTACTCCACCGTCCTCACCCCCTACACCCTGTCATTCCACCACCTCGTCGTTAGTCTACCCGTTCCACTTCTAGTATTCCTCCGGTATGTTATACACCTGATGTCACTGGTCCTTCTGACCAGTTTGGTTTTGCCACCCTAGCTTCCTACTCACCACAGTTTCATGCATATCTCACTGCTATATACTCTACACGTGAGCCCAAAACCTATCAAGACGCAATTCAATATCCTGAATGGAGGAAAGCTATTGCAGAGGAATTTAGTGTATTTGATCAGACTGGCACTTGGGATGTTGTTCCTCTGCCAGAAGGCATTCAACCTATTAGCTGCAAATGGATCTTCAAGGTCAAATATCAACTTGATAGATCTATTGAGCGGCACAGGGCTCGTTTAGTAGCCTGAGGATTTACTCAGGAGCATGGCAATGATTATGATGAGACCTTTGCTCCCGTTGTACAGATGACTACTGTTTGCACTCTTCTTGCGGTTGCAGCCATCCGCCAATAGCCGCTATACCAGATGGACGTGAAAAATACTTTTCTTCATGGTACCTTATCTGAGGTGGTTTATATGGATCCTCCTCCTGGTCTCCCTACTCCTCATCGTCATGTTTTCCAGTTGCGTCGGGCTATATATGGTTTGAAGCAGGCCCTTCGAGCCTGGTTTAAGTGTTTTCGCCTTGCCATTTCCAAGGTTGGTTTTAGTCAGAGTTCTCAGGACCATTCTATGTTTATGCGGTCATCACCGTAGGGGAGGGTACTTCTACTACTCTATGTTGATGATATGATCATTACTAGGGATGAATGCGGACATTACATCCACCCAGAAATACCTTCATCAGCAGTTCCATATGAAAGACCTTAGCAGACACGTTATTTTCTGAGCCTAGAGATTGCTCATGGATCTCGGGGGAACTCATCTCTCAACAGAAATACAAATCAGATAGTATCTCCGCTGCATGCCTTTCTGACAGTCGATCAGTCGATACACCCTTAGAGCTTCATGTGAAACTTCGTCCCAATGATGGTGAGCTCCTTTCTGATCCCACTAGATACAAACAGATTGTCGGACAGCTTGTCTACTTATGCATGACCAGACCCGATATTGCTCACGCAGTCAGTGTTGTCAGTCAGTTTGTTTCTTCTCTTACATCAGTTCACTATGGTTCTCTTCTTCGAATTCTTATATATCTTCGGGGCACTATTACTCGCTTATTATTCATGCATGCTACATCCAAACTAGAGCTGAGTGCATATTCTGATTCAGATTGGGCAGGTGATCCTACTACCAGACGGTCTACCACCGGTTTCTGTCTATTTCTTGGTGATTCGCTGATCTCATGGTGAAGTAAGAAATAGACAGTTGTTGCATGTTCTTCGACTGAAGCTGAGTACAGAGCAATGACAGCTACTACTAGAGAGATTGTTCATGTTCAATGGCTTTTATCAGATATGGGTGTCACTCTTTCAGAATCTACTCCTCTTCATTGTGATAACCGGAGTGCACTACACATTGGAAGCAACTTGGGCTTTCATGAGCGAACGAAGCATATAGAGATTGATTGTCATTATGTTCGTGAGTGCTTTGAAGCAAAGACCATTTCTCTTCATTCTATACCTCATCACAGCAGACGGCAGACTTCTTCACAAAATCTCAAACTATTCAGAGATTTCTATATTTAGTAGGTAAACTCACTCTGTTTGACCCACCATGAGTTTGAGAGGGGGTGTTAGATATTATAGTCCCATACTGGTATTGGGCTAATTTTGTATTTGGCTCACTCCTATATATAGGAGATATTGTACTCAGTTATTTTTCAAATCAATATTCAGTATTGTTTTCATCTCTCTGATTTATCTTAAAAAATATAATCTTAAACAGTTTTATTATTCCAAATTGACTGCTCTAGTCATCTCGAGGATATAAGCCTTCTATCTTGTGAGCTTTCTCTGCCTTTCATCTGTTTCTGCTTCGGCTCTAGCTTTGAACCGATGACGATTTGATAGCTTGAACTCATAAGGCTCATCCACTAGGCGACCTTCCTATTTTCCCACCACCATTGTGGAGGAGGGGAGTTATTAGCCACTAGGGTATCCAAACTGGTAACTTTCCTGACTACCTCTGGGAAAAGCGCTTGCAGAGTATTGTTACCGCACCATGTATCCTTCCCGAATCTGGTGTCCTTACCATTACCTACCTCACATATCGTGTTGGCGTGGAAGGGATCCTCCACTTTCGCAATCCTTTTCCATAAGTAGGAGGCCTTACCGTGTTTGCTTCTTTCCTTGAATCTGAATCTTTTCTGCCTCCGGTATAATGCGAAGGAGTTTTACCACCAGAGCCTGCACTTCTTATGAAATTTCCACCACCATTTGCACAACAATGCCATGTTCATATCTTTGAGATCCAGGACCCCTAGCCTCCCAAATTATATTTTCTTGCAAACCCTTTCCTAGTTGACCAGGTGAAGGCCTTTATCCTCCTCATTGGCTCATTTCTACATGAATTTTCTTTTACATCTGTCAATTCTGCGGATCACCCATTTCTAAAGTTCAAGAATCGACATGAGATATGTCAGCAAATTGCTCAGAACCGAATTGATTATTGTGATCCTACCTCCTATTGACAAGAAACGTCCTTTTCAACTGACCAATCTCTTTTCAACTTTTTCCACTAGCGTCATCCAGTCCTCCGACGCAGATTTCCAGGTCTGATCAGAGTACCCAGATATATAAGTGGGAATTGTGCAATCTCGCAACCTAAGTAGTTCTTGACATCCCCGATAGAAAAGGACAGTTGATCTCTAAAAGCAACGATACAAATTTTGTGAAAGTTAACTCGTAATCCGGCCCAAGCTTCAAAGCATTTAATAAAACCCCCCAATGTCATGATTTCCTCTTCCTTAGTTGCGCGGAACATTAAAGTATCGTCGGCGTATTGTAATATAGCCACTGTGTCAGGAATACCTTTAATGTTCAACCCCATGATGATGTAGGCATCTTTTCCCCTCCTTATCATATCTGCGAGTCCGCCCGCTACCAAAGTTAAGAGAAGAGGAGGCTTTACCGTTGAGCTGTATGAATGACTTCCCACATCGGACACACATTTGCATCCACAATCTCCATTTTTCTTCAAAATCTTTGAGTTGTAAAGCTTCATCTACACAATCCCACTCAACTGAATTAAAAGCTTTTTCAAAGTTCAGATTAAGTAAGAAACCATCCAATTTATCTTTGCATCCTCAGAAGACAATCTCGTGAGCCGACACACTATTGTCCATAACTTTCCGCCACCTAAAAAATCCACTTTGGGACTCCCCCACCAGGTCAGAGAGGTGGGGGGATAGTCTATTGAAAGTTTTGGTATTGATGGTTGAGTTGTGAATATCTAGGAGTCGAGTGGGAGTCCTGTGAACCAGCAAATGAGATTTTGTGGATTTTGACCAGTGGGGTCTTGGGATTGTTGTTGTGGAATTAAGTCCGACAGGATACACTAACTCTAGAGAATGGGGATTTGTATTTTTTTAATATATAATAACCAACTTAAGGACAGGAACTAGTGGAGATGTGATGGAACTTAGGAAACGTAAGTATATGCTCTTGGGTTTAGGTCCAACGGATGCGTTCCAGGACTTGTGTGTTGTTCTGTCTCGAGAGGAAATTTGTATGTTTGCTTGTCGAGGGTATGCAGGCCTATTCACGGAGCATGTAGGGTGCATTCGCGTGTCGAGGGTTGGCAGGCCTATTCACAGAATGTACCTTGTGTATCTACACGTCGAGGGCCTCGCAAGCCTATTCGTGGGGTACAAGGCAGGGAGGTGATTCACCGATTTTTGAGCTATTCTTACATGATGTTTGTGCATCGAGGGTTGTGATGTCTATTCGCGGAGTATTCTGGATTTTGTTTCCATCACCATAGTAGGATTAGTTGCATAACGATGGGTTAAACCCTATCAAGTGGAGAACGATAAGAGCTTGCACCGGACCTATGTAAAGTGGGATGCATAGAATCCGACAAGTGTGCATTAGAGAGTTAGCATATAGCATTGGTGTTTTCTTAACTTGGTTTTATGCATGTTTGTTTTCTGTTTTCCTACACTTGACACTTAGTCTAGTTTTACTTGATGTTTTCATGTTTTATTTATTGTTATTTCATATTCTTTTCATTTATTCTTACTGTTGATACATATTGTTTATAACTTTATCCTTTAAGCTTTATTTATGTTGCTTTTCTTTTGATGTCACTCATACCGTTATGGCCGATCCCTGTAGTTTTGGGGGTTAGGTTTATCTCTAGCCTCATGTTTTACAGGTAGGTACATATAGCTTGGAATTTGGATACTTGTGGTAGAATAATAACATGGCTTAGACAAATTGTAAAAGAATGTATTGTAAAAGAAAGAAATTGTAATTCAAGGTGTTTAATTTCCACCGTGCTTTGTAAACAGTTGATGTAATAAAAAGTTTTAAATTTCCCTGTATTTAGTTGCTATGTTTATGATTACATTGATGTTGATTCTGAAATTGTGCCACGTATTTCTGAGATATTATATTGGAAATTCGGGGCGCTACAGTTATTCCAAACAACAACATCCAATAATTGTTGTCGTTATTTTCAAGAGCGGCAACAATTCAAATTTTTACTTTTTATAACTGCATATTGTGTTCAACTATTGTCGTTGTTTTTCATAACAACAACAGTTATTGCATGCCATTGTTCCAAACAACAACTGTGGAGACAGAGAGATTAAATACACCAGTCTGGTTTTAATGCCAGTTTAAACTCCGAAATACCAAGCCGGTTATGAAACATTATAGCCTCATGCAAATTTGAATTTTCACGCCGTAAATCGATAATTTGTGGAACACGTGGTGCCCACAACTTTTCTTTGCTAATGTGGGTATGTGCCGCTTCACGACGTCCAGTAAAGTACAAGTTGAGACAGAAGAATATCATCTCCAAAATTTCCGTGATGGACAAGCTACGAACACCTTTTAAAACTGAATGAACACTTCCAATAGATTTGTAGTCATTACACCACATCGACGACCTCGATCGGCGAAAAGTGCCTACTTCTCAATCAGCTTCTCCTTCCACCAATTAGCCCCATCAACATTAGCCGCTTCAAGCTGTGCAATCTTTGCCTCAAACTTCTTAGGCTGACTTTGACACGCGATCACCTTGAGCTTATTCGTCAAAAACTTGTTACCAATTTTTTAAACTAAAATTAGTAGCAAAATGGCGCATACCATAAAGATGATATGCAAGTGGCTCCTTCCATGGTCCATACTCATTGTCCATTGTCAAAAAAATACCTACATGACGATCAGAAATGACAAATAGACCTTCACGGTCTGTAACAAAGCAACGAATACAACTCGTGAACTATGTTCAGGTTTCTATGCTCTCTCCATCAACTATTGTAAATGCAAATGGAAACAACCTACCGTTTACATTTGGCGAAACAGTTATCAACAAACAACCTTTGTATTTTCCATACAAATGTGTTCCCTCTAAACTTATAACTGGTCTACATGTCTTAAACCCCTCAAAAGACCTCCTTGAATGTTTCCTCGGCGAGACCAGACACAACCTTGGCCCAATGGATGACCGTTCCTGGATTTGAAGCTTGAACTGTTGTGAGAAGAGAAGACAATTTTGTGCAAGCTTCTTGAAAGGAACCAGACAACCGCTCAATCACTTTATGTTTCGCTTTCCAAGATTTCCTGTACGAAATAGTGTAATTGAACTGAACTTTGACTATCTCAATTATGGCCCATGGTGTTACTCCTAGTTGTACCTTCACAACATTCAATATCATCGTTAATACAATCTTAGAATCAATTTTACTATGATCTTAATTCAATGTCGGATCACACATATATGTGGACCTTCAATGTTCTTCACCACGAAAAAAGATTGTCCTTTGGAACAATTGCACGCAGCCGCTATGGACAACCCACTTCATTTACAAGCTCCAAATTTTCTGCAATCTCCTCGGGTGTATGTTTGATCAGTGCGTATTTATATCTGACATAGTATAAACTTGGGTCAATTTCAACATAATGAATTCCCGATGGTTCTTCACGAAGTACATCTTAACTTGATATTGTATAGTATTTTTAGTTGAAAATTTTTGACCGATGGAGAGTTCATCAATGTTCGAAGAGCCGATGGAAGACTGTGGATGTTCATGTATGGTTGCACGGGTCATCCTTTCACTTGACTGAGCCTCATGTACTGATGCACTAATGGATTGATTTAGCGACACCACATTGTTAACATGTACATTAACGTTGATATTATTAATCAGACCTTCTCCGACTTCCTCATCCTCCTCAACTTCAAGCCATTGATCCTCATCTTCTTCCTCTTCTACCAAATAGTTATTAATAATGACGTTGTCAAAGTTTTGCATGATCATGTTAGTGTGCAGAATACTGTGTCGAGGTGAAAGGATGTATCAGTTCATATTCTGTGGTAAGAGGTTCTGTTGGAGTTGTGCTAATGTCTTCTTGTGTATTTGGTATTCTTCCATGTCAGTGTGCAGAATACTCTGTGCAAATTTTTTCCAAGTCAGAGAGTACACAATTGAGAAGAAGTTAACTGATGCCGTTATTCAAAATAGGGGCATGTGATTTCTTTTTAGAGATGCTGCTATTAGAAACAACGACATATAAATAATCTATACTGTCATTTTCAATAGTGGTTAATACTGACGTGTCCAAAACTGGGTCAGTTGGATAAATAATTTTAAAAGTGGATCAGATTGATCAATATTTTGAAAAAGTGGGTCAGTACAGAAAAAATTATTTAAATAGGTGGTCCATGCATCACACTTAATAGGCCATTTTTTGAAAATATTTGCGATTATAGGTCAATTTTGAAACTATTAGCGCTCGTGGACTACTTTGTGCCACGTCAGCAACGGCCGCTATTCTCATTAACGACCTCTTCATTTTGAAAGTCACTAATGATAATAGCGGCCTCTATTTTAGAATATTTGAAATTTTTTGTTCGTTGTCGCTATTCCCACTAGCGACCTTAGTATATATGATGTCACTAATGGGATTAGCGACCTCAAATGAATGTATTGAGACACTTAGCGATTTCTAGAGAGTTCTTGCTCTCTTTAGAAGAAAAAAAACTGTGATCGCTATTGGGAATAGCGACCTTAGTATATATGAGGTCGCTATTGGGAATAGCAACCTTAGTATATATGAGGTCGCTAATGGGATTAGCGACCTTTAATGAACTGTATTATAACACTTAGCAAAATCTAAAGGACTTTTGCTCTCTGAAAAAATAACAATCAATTTATTTTTGAAACTGAGGTCGCTATTCCGAATAGCGACCTTAGTTGTACAAAGGTCGCTATTCGGAATAGAGGCCTTAGTTGTACTAAGGTCGGTGTTCGGAATAGATGCCTTTATTGTACTAAGGTCGCTATTCCGAATGGAGGCTTTAGTTCTGTGACTATTTTATAAATTTTACAAAGAACAAGAAGATTGTGTTTCCTACTGAGGTCGCTATTGCAAATAACAATCTAAGTATACTAAGGTCGCTATTCCCAATAGCGATCTTAATTTTAATTTTTTTGGGAAAACTCTCTAGGAATCGCTTAGTGTCTCAATACATTCATTTGAGGTCGCTAATCCCATCAGCGACCTTATATATACTAATATCGCTAGTGAGAATAGCGACAACAAATAAAAAATTCATTTTTTTAAAAAACATGGGCCGCTATTTCTATTAGCGACATTCAAAATGAATATGTCGCTAATGAGAATAGCGGCTGCTGCTGACGTGGCACAACGTAGCCCACGAGCGCTAATAGTTTTGAAATTGGTCCAATCTCAAATATTTTCAAAAAGTGGCCTATGAAGGCAAAAAAATCGAAATTTTGTACCTTTGCACATGTCTTCCAGCATCCCTTAAATTTTTATTCCACGATGAAGAGAAGCCCCAGTTTTATACTCCAGAGGCAAAGAGTTAGTCAACCCACTGGCACTGACCATAGACCATCCTCCGAAATACCTCTTTCGCAATGGACAACGAAGGAACCAATAAGAAGTGGAACTTCGATATCTCCATCGACCCAGCGAGCGGCGGTGGCGCGATCTCGGTGCGAGTGTATCTCAACAGCCTGTTCGCTCAAATCGATAAAACCAATGGCAGAACTGTAATTCCTCTGGGACATGGCGACCCTTCCAGTTTCGAGTGCTTTCGTACGACTACCGTAGCTGAGGATGCCGTTGAGGCTGCTCTTCGGTCGGCCAAGTTCAATGGGTATTCGCCCACCGCCGGCCTTCCATCTGCTAGAGCGTAAGATCCCACTTTATACATCTAAAACACATGCAGCAAGGTTTAGTGAAATTTAATTACCCTTAGATAATTTCATTTCATAATTTAACCAAGTTAAATTTTGATAGTTTCAGGACCTGTTTTCATTTCCATAATTTATTACCCTTAGATAAACACATGCAGCAAGGTATAGTTTTAGGACATGTTTGGGAACAAAGTTAGGTTATGCCCCGTTTGGGTACGGAGATTAGGTAAGATCCTACGTGTAGGTATGATACCTACCTTTGGCTCCGTTTGTAGACCTTTTTTCAAAGTGTCCAAAAAGGGTTTTTTTTTTTTTTTTTTTTTGAAGGAAAAAGTGGAATGTAGCCACCCTGTTTTATTAATCAGGGATTAATAAATCAGGGATTAATAAACAAGGCTCAGAGGACTGTGCAAACAACAAAATCCTAGAAAGAAAACAGAAAAACATTCTCCACCCAAAACATGGTTGGTGGTTGGGACAAAACACAGACAGAGCATAAGAAAGCTAAAGCTAATACAACTTTCCCCCCAACAAGCCCTAGGGTGGTGGGTATCATCACTATCCCACGCTGCTCGAGCCTCAGTCAATCGTCATGCCAATCTCGATCTCCTCGTCGTCGAACTCCAAAAAGTTGAAGATACATATAGTTTACCTCACCTCAGTGGCGTAGCCAGGATTTCCATCTAGGGGGCGTGACAGTTACTATTAAAAAAATTTATAATAAACACATTTGCAAGGCTCAAAATATCATATATTACTATCAAATATCACAAACTATTACAATCACTAAATAGCATTTTTCTTTAGCAATAAAACCCTTCGAGATTTCATATTCTGAAAATATTAAATGGTATCTTCATTGTCAATGACATCCAATACATCTGTATCAATATATGCAACCAAACAATCATTCATCATCTCATCTCCCAATCAGTTTCGTAATGAAGTCTTGATGATTTTCAGTGCAGAAAATACTCTCTACTGTTGCGGTTGCAACGGGTAATAGCAATGCCATTAAAATAAATTAGTAGTTAAACCTTCTCTATTTCTAACTTCAATCATCTGTCTACCTCAAAGTAATTAATTGCATCAAGCACATAAGTATATGCATAGAAAGAGTAAAAACTAATGGTTAGAATTGGTTACCCACTTTGTGTTTGTTGTTTGATCAATTTCTTACTTCTTTCGAACTCCTTTCAGGTCTTCTTTGAATTTGCGATAAGATTTATAAGTTGAATTCAAAAGAGGAAAAGAGAAAGAGAATGAAGGTGAATCATAATAGTATATGTTTGTACAAATAACCAGATTGTGCATTGAACAATGTGAAGTACAAATTTAATGTAGCGCCTTGAACCTGGGTTTTCTCCAAATATCATGAAAATTTGTGAAAATGTTGCTCACATATATAAGATACGCATATAAAAATTTCAACTCTAAACTCAATGTGTTTAAATATAAAAAAATTCGGAAATTAGCTCAAAATTGGGACAGAAATTAACACTATAATCTGTACTCATTTGAGTTCTAATTTGATTACATATCATACTAATTCAGTCAATTCTCAAACAAATCAGTAACACTGAAACAGAAATTAGCAATCTAATTATCCTATCATATATGAATTCACGAAATTTCAGAATATGAACCCTAATTATCAAAATGTACAAAAAATTTACTTACAATAGGGTTTGGAATCGATCGACTCATCGCTCTCTCTCTCTTTTGACCTCCTCTACAAACCCAACTAATCACTTGTAGATTTTAATCCGTCTTACAAATTCATTATGAAGTGGGTTTGGGTTCAATAGAGTGGAAGAAGAAAGAGTAAAGTAAATCGGTAAATGACTAAATGGGTTGGAAATTTTACACATAAATCCTTATTAAATTTCTTTTTACTAATTTTTTGTTTTTTTTGAATGTTTGAATTAAGTATCTGTCTTGATGAAATTCAAACACACAAACCTCCAAAATAATTTAAGTTATCTTACCTTCAGAGTCAAATGCTATCTTCAAAATTTTAGTATAGATATCCAAACTTTGTAGGTATGGTCCAAGATACCTACAGATTGTATACCTGGACCTTCATCTAAAAAATACTCATAGGTATCTAACCCTTGTTTGGCCTTAATAAATAACTTCAAGTTAGTATTTGGAATCTTGTAACTTGAGTTGCAACTACTTTTTAGTTCTAACAACATGCGGGTTTATTTCAAATGAACACCAAACATTCTTCAAAACTACCACCGAAGGTTGGATTTATTTCATGTAAGCTGAACATGGCATAGAGTCAGGCCTCTTTAGGACCTCTTCTTTGATTCTCACCTTTGGTTGGGCAAAAAGTTAAAGTCCAGATTTGACTTTGTCTTTAAAAGTGAAAAGTTGGTGGAAGTAATATAAACTTGTAATTGGGTCATTCATAATCTTCAAGAATTCCTCCAGAGCCATTTTGGTCTCATTTTGTAGATATATATTTTTTTTTTTTTTGATTAAAAAGATGACTGAGTCATCGCTTCATTAAAAAGACATTAACGAAACAGACAATAAAATATAACAGATGGCCCGCAGGCGATCGACATCAAAGTTCACCTGAATATGAAACTACAGTATGAACGACAACCAAAATACATCAAAATAAAGAAACATCAATATAACCCAACACCGAGGTATCTCAATCGCTGATAGGACCACACCCTGTCTGAGAACTACTCCTCCTCTCCCAAGCGCATCTTCTTTCTGGAACTGCGAAGCCCTGTCCATTCATAACAACATAATTTAATTTTGTGCATCAAAAAGGACAGTCTATGATTAACGCTATTGAAACAATGATCATTACGATCTAGCCATAGGTTCCACAAAATAGAGGCCACATCCAACTCCCATTCTAATCTTACATCCTTTCTAATCCTGTTTGATCTAATGTCCCCCCAGACCTCTCCACTAGATCGTGGACACTGTAACACTCCGTACGTTTGATTGACTTTTCCCCAGACCCATCTCGCTCTATGGCAATTGAACAGTATATGGTTCGTATCTTCTTCATGATTAAGGCATCTATTACATATGACGTTGACCGTAATTCCCCGCTTCCTCAGATTAACCCTGGACAGAATCGCATCGTTTTCTACCAACCACAAGAAAACTTTCACTTTAGACGGAACGTCGATACTCCATATGACATTAGTTGCTTCATTTCTCAATCCTCCATCATTTAACCATTTATATATTGAGGATACCGAAAACTTGCGATTAGCCTTCAACATCCACCATCTTTCGTCTTCCACCTGTTGGGTGTAATTGCCTTCTCTACGGATGAAATTGTTGACCATCTGAAGTTGGCCAATTGAGTCTTGATCCAGAACGTCCTTGATCTCTAGTCTCAATCTATTGTTCTTCCAAACGCCATTCACAAGTGTGTCATTGTTGAGGACCGCTTCTGCAGCTAATGGGAATATTCCCATCATCGAGTTATAGCCACACCACTTGTCTTTCCAAAATCTCGTGTCCTTGCCATTCTTAACCCTACATAGGGTGTTGCTATGGTAAACTTCGCCAGTTTTGAACACCCATTTCCAAAAAAAAGATTTTCTGCTGTTGATACCCTTTCCCCCATATCTTAATTTCTTCCTCGCCCGATAGTTGGTTAGGGACTTACACCACCAATTGTTGCGTCGGTTAGCCAACTTCCACCACCACTTACTTAACATGGCATTGTTCATATCCCTAAGGTTAATGATTCCCAAGCCCCCATACTCTTTTCTTTTGCAAACTCTCCCCCAGCTAATCAGGTGGATCCCTTTCGCCCCCTCGTTGGTTCCTTTCCAAAGGAATCTCCTTCTACATTTGTCTATTTTGTGAATTACCCATGCCGGTAACTCGTAAATGGACATGAGATAGATAGGGATGTTGTTGATGACTGAATTCAGCAAAGTGATCCGTTCTCCTAGAGTTAAAAATCTCCCCTTCCAACCTGCTAGCCTTATCTCAATCCTATCTATGAGGGGTTGCCAATCTTCCCTCGTAAGTTTCCCTGGTCGGATAGGAATCCCTAGATATGTCAGAGGGAACTCTCCCTTATTGCATCCTAGCATTTGTTGGATCGAAGTGATTGGAACTGAACATTTGTCATTGAGCTGGATGACACAGCTCTTATTGATGTTGATCTGCATGTCAGACCAAGCCTCGAAACACTTCAGGACCGAACCCATAGAAATGATATCCTCCTTCGAGGCCGAACCAAACAATAACGTGTCATTTGCGTACTGAAGAATAGATATAGGCTCATTAAAACCTTTGATAGCAATGCCGAAGTGACCCCTCTTATCTTTGCCATTAGCAATCATCTCTGCCAACCCATCTACTACTAAGGCAAATAGCATCGACGAGAGAGGATCCCCTTGTCTAAGCCCTCTCTTGCATCTTATTTCCTTTCCTTGACTTCCGTTAACTATGAGAAAAGATTTACGCCCTCTAATGCAATGAAATATCCATTTCTTCCACTTTTCCCCAAAACCTTTCAGTAGCAACGCCTCATCCACCGCCTCCCATTCGACCGTGTCATATGCTTTCTTAAAGTCCACCTTAAACAGAAATCCGTCCGTTTTGTCTTTGCATCCTCTGAAGACGATTTCATGAGCCGAGGCGACGCTATCCATAATGTCTCTTCCTTTAATAAAGCCACTCTGTGAATCCCCAATGATATCCTTTAAGTGCGGCCCCAGTCTATTAGCCAATACCTTGGTAATGATCTTAAATGAACCATTGAGAAGGCTGATAGGTCTCAAATCTCCCGCCTGTAGATATTAGATACCAGAAACAATGTGTGTCTAAAGTAGAACATCATTAAATGATATAATCATCTTCGATATCTAGGCATTAAAATTTGAAAGTTAAATTAGGGTTGATATTATATCTTCTGTATCACTGTATGTCAACTTTCATATGTTTCATTCTCTAGTTTATTTCCGTAATAGAAGAATGAATTCAAAAATTACTAAAATACTCCAATTTCTTAACTTTTATTCTTATTATGACTTGACTACATATGATCATATGTATCACAAAAGTAGTTAAGAATTGGAGTTAAACCTGATAGGCCTAATTAAAATGGTACATCAATGGACTTAAGTTATAGCTTTTCTGCAATTTGGTAGACCCCACTCATATTGAGTTTTTTTAAAAAAAAAAAAAAAGTGACCGAAGTCACCAATCTCATTAATGAAAGATTAACGGGATTACAACAAAAGTGCTACAGCATCTCTTACATCATACAGTGCACGTCGGCACTAAATGCCACAATTGAAATACATCGAAACATCTATGTTAAAGCAAAGTACGAAGCCCTCAGCCTCCCAAAAGGTATATGCCTTGCCGGGTCTCATACATCTCCTGACTGCTCGGGCTCAAAAGTATAGGATAGCGTAGCCCGGCCCAATCCAATCACTCTGCCCCGTCGAGTCTGCTTCTCTTCCTTGATCCTGTATTACCTGCCCAATCATGTATAAGGACCACAATTTTGCATAGTAAGATATGAAATTGATATCTAATATTACGAAAGCAAAAGTCATTTCTATCCCTCCAGATAGCCCATACAATCGCCCCAGCGGTGATATCCCTCCAGAGATCATATTGAGTTAGTACAAGTAAATCGACATAGTGTTATACATTATTTTACTTAAAGGCCACTTAAGTTTTTCAGGTTTTTGCTTTCTTTTATTTAATGATCAAGTAATTTATATTTAAATATTAAGTGAACCAACTCGCCTCTTTCTCATTAAAGTTGAAATTCATTTTATTAATCTTCAATTTTTTGGTGGATAAGAAATTGTCAAGGATTCTAGACTAGTCTCCACTCAAACCCACCCTTTCTGTAATCATTCATATATTAAATGAAAATATGATACTTTGAATGTTTTATAGTTTTTTCTTATGCATCAAATTGCAGCGCAATTGCAGAGTACCTCAATCAAGATCTTCCCTACAAGCTATCTCCTGAAAATGTATATGTTACTGGTGGCTGTGTTCAAGCAGTCGAGATCATTATCTCGGTTCTTGCACGTCCAGGTGCAAATATATTGTTCCCAAGGCCTAACTTCCCACTATATGAGGTACGAGCTGCTTTCAGTAAATTAGAGGCTCGTCATTTCAACCTCATCCCTGAGAGGGGGTGGGAGGTTGACCTAGATAATGTTGAGGCTCTTGCAGATGAGAATACTGTTGCCATGGTCATAATTAACCCGGGGAATCCTTGTGGGAGCGTGTACACTTATCAACATTTGTCCAATGTAAGTAAAAAACTTATGATGTACATATGCTGAAACTAATCTTTTTCATGCATAAACGTGGTTATTTCAAAATCTTTAGATTGCTGAGACTGCAAAGAAGCTTGGCATAATGGTAATAGCAGATGAAGTGTACCACCATTTGACCTTTGGGAGCAATCCTTTTGTGCCAATGGGAGTTTTTGCTCATATTGCTCCTGTTATCACTCTGGGGTCTATATCAAAGAGATGGTTAGTTCCTGGTTGGAGACTTGGGTGGATGGTAACAAATGATCCCAATGGCATTCTTAAACAAACTAAGGTGATGATCATTCTTTCTTATAAATCTTATACCTTAGATGATTGCTTCTCAGGAATGCTTGATTCTTTGAACAAGTTTAAATCTTTTAATGCTAGAAAAAAATTCAGGATTGAGGTCAGCAATTATGATCAAATGGCTAGATCAAAATAGAAGTTCATATCTCACAATTTAAACATAAACTTGTTGGAAGAGAGTTGCAAATATCCTGTTTGAAATATAAATTTTTTACTGACTACCATTCTGCTTTAATTTTAGTTTTAGTTAATATTGGGAGGCGAAGGTGAAATGTAACTTTTCTTTTTAGAGTGCCAAGGTTGTAAATTAGTTTTGGGCTTGCCATTTTTGAAATGATAAGTAGTTTTGCATTCACGTCCGTAACAATGTTAGTGTTTTTAGATATGCATTTTGAATTTGTAACTAGTTTTTTCTTTCCAATAGTAGTCACTAAACTAACATCTTACATACACATACAATGTTTGAATTTCTTTATTAGCACCTAAATTTTTTAGTTATGGACAGATGGATACTTAATTTTTATGACATTTTTTCAGGATAAGCCTAAACTTTAATGACTACTGAATAGTTTTTCTGCACTATTTATAGTATAGGATAAAACTCTATGGGCTTAAAGACTGTGAAAGTCCCTGCCACTAAGCTAAAACTTCGAAGTTGTCGAAATGTTGAGAGAAATTGTACTTGTATTTTAACACGCCCTCTCAGGTCCAGAGCCCATTTTCTATGGGCCAAAGAAATAGGATAAATGCCCAACAAATTGTGAGCCGAGACCTGGACTATACGCAGCAATATATTTTTAAAAAGTCCTCATTTAAATTGCGTAGCCAGTGAGATTCGAACCTGAGTTGCTCTTATACCATGTGAATGTCCCTGCTGTTGAAATATTGTAATTGTATATTCTGTTTCCTAATATAGGAAACAGATTCTCCAAATCTCTCATCTCCCCAATCTTCTCTCAATCTCTTTTCTTCTTCTCCAAGAATGTAATCCTTATATATAGATTATACAGTAAAGAATAAAGAATAAGAAGAATAAGAATTATTTTCCCCAAAATTATTTTCTTCATGGTATCAGAGTCTAACAAGATCTAGGCTAGTTGAAGAAGAAGAGACGGAGGCGATCGGATCTGACGCCTCCATCCCGATCCGATCCCGACCAAATCCCGATCCCCGAATCTCCCCGTCGTTTCCCGCACTGTTCATCTTCCCCAAACACAGAGAACCCACTGCCTTCTTCCCCGACCTCCATCGATCTTCCCCAGTGCTCCACCTCCCGTCGACGACCCCCTATCGGCCATCGAGCTCCGATCTCTCCTCGATCGATGCCAGTCGAGTTTGCCGTCGACGAGCCTCCTGGCCTTATCTTCCCCAACACTGTGAACCCATACCCTTCCTCTCTGTTCGTCTCTTCCGGTGCCCCCTCCGATCAGCTCACCTCCAACGCCGCCCAGCCCCAAGCGCCGCCTTCACCCTCCTCCTTCTTGCTCCTCGACGCCAGCAGCCGAAACCCCCCGCTCCCTTCCCGTCGACATAGCAAATCGACGAGCTCAGCCAGGCTCGCCTTGAGCCGCCGCCCTCCGTCGATCCACCGCCCCCCTTTCCGCTCGACGACAGCGACCTGATCGAAACCCAGCGCTGCTCCTCTACTTGTCGACCAGCACCGTTCGCAGCCCTCTCTCCCTTCTACTGTTGCTTCTGTCTCCCTCTATGCTGTTGGGTGAAGATGAAGGGTTGATTTGGGCTGGTGTTTGGTGTTTTGTGAAAGAGGGATCTTGATCTTGTGTTTGGCGTTTGGATCTTGTGTTTGACATTTGGATCTCGATGTTTGGTGTTTTTTGATCCGCTGTGGAGTAGCTATTTGGGTGTTGGATTGTTGCTGTTTTGCTAGTTGTTGAAAACTTGGAGCTGTTCTTGATCAAGTTGTGTTGTTTGCTATTGGTTGCTGAAGATCAGATCCATTGTTTTTTTCCCTTTTGTGCCGCTACCATGGGACAAACTGATAGAGCTAAGACGAGTATTGGACTCGCCTCTACATTAGTCACAGCTGCAGGTAATGATGGTAAGGTATTTAATATTTCTGCTTCTGTTATAAATAGTGCATGGATAATTGATTCGGGTGCTACCGACCATATGACTATTGATTCTAGACAAGTTCAAAATTTTCAACCATCCACTAAATCGACTGTGTCCACTGCCAATGGTGATCCTGCCACTGTTACTGGCGAGGGTACCATATATCTCACAAACAACCTAACCTTAGATACTGCCCTAGTTGTACCATCCTTGAATTTCAACCTATTATCTATTGCTCAAATAACTACTACCTTACATTGTATTGTAGTCTTTTGGCCTTCCCATTGCGTGTTTAAGGATATTCGGACTCGCAAGACGATTGGTTATGGGGTTAGGCACGGGAAGCTCTATTACCTGGATTTAGAATCTGAATGTTCGAGTAAGTTGACTCAAGCTCTAAGTGTGGAAGGATCCAAAGATGAGAAGAAGAAATCAGATATTTGGCTATGGCATCGACGTCTAGGGCATGCTTCTTTTGGTTATTTGAAGAAATTATTTCCAAATTTATTTTTGAAGTTGGATATATCTGCCTTTCGGTGTGATATGTGTGAACTCGCAAAAGGTCATCGTGTCTCTTTTCCTCCGAGTCCAAGTAAAAGCTCCTGACCTTTTATGATTATTCATTCTGATGTTTGGGGTCCATCCAAAACCACTACATTTGGAGGAGCCAAATGGTTTGTGACCTTTACTGATGACTGTACCTGTATGACCTGGATTTGTTTGATGAAGTCGAAAAGTGAAGTTAGTGGTTTGTTTCAGAAATTTTACAAGCATGTTATGATTTAGTATAAATCACATATTCAAGTTCTTAGGAGTGATAATGGCGGAGAATACCTGAGTTCAAATCTGCAACAATATTTGGTGGAACACGAAATTGTTCATCAGACTACATGCTCGTATACACCTCAACAGAATGGGGTTGCAGAAAGGAAAAATAGACACTTGCTCGAAGTGGTCCGTGCTTCTCTCATCCATGAAAATATGCCACTCATTTATTGGGGAGAAGCCTTTGCTTCTGCTGCATACTTAATCAACCGAGTTCCCTCTAATATCCTAAACTTTCTCATAGCATTTCAAGCATTAACTGAAGCTGTGAATGCACCAAAAGTCGTCAACTTGCCATCTCATGTGTTTGGGTGTGTTGCATTTGTTCATCTTCATCAACATGAACGCAATAAGTAAACTCCTCGAGCTGTCCGCTGTGTTTTCGTGGGATATGCACAAAATAAGAAGGGGTATCGGTGCTATCACCCACCAACTCAAAAGATGTCTGTGACTATGGATGTTGTGTTCCATGAAGATGAGATGTATTTTTCCTCTGAGGTTGAACTTCAGGAGGAGTACCGAAGTGAAGTTCAAACTCTTGCCTATGATGAAGTGGTTACTATTCAAACTGAACAATCAGATATAAGGGGAGAAAATCAGGATTTAAGTAATGACGATCACTCGAATGAAGACTTGGCTGAGGAAGAAAATTTTCACGAAGATCTGCAGTCAGTGCCGAACCTCCATGAAGATGAGCCATCTCCACCACCAGCACCATCTGAACCATCTCCACCACCAGTACCATCAGATCTATCTCTACTCCCAGCAGAACCCCAAAACCAATCGTCATCGCTGTCCGAAGCTCCAAGAAGAGAACTCCCAAACCGTACTACTAGAGGTATCCCAAAACCCACGTACGAGCCTAATCCCACTAGTAAAGTCAAGTATTCTATGAGTCATTATGTGTCCACTCACCAATTGTCTGAATCAAATAAGTCATTTGTGAATCAATTATCTGTTGTATCTATTCCTAACAGTGTGCAGGAAGCCTTCGTTGATCCAAGGTGAAAAGCAACTATGAATGGGGAGATGAAGTCCTTGAAGAAGAATGAGACTTGGGAGATAGTTGAGCTGCCAACAGGGAAGAAGCCAGTAGGATACAGATGAATTTATATAGTAAAATATAAATCGGATGGTTCGATAGAGCAATACAAGGCAAGGCTGGTTGCCAAAGGGTACACTCAAACTTATAGAATTGATTATGACGAAACATTTGCACCTGTGGCAAAGTTCAACACTATTCGAGTTCTACTATCACTTGCTGCAAATCTTGACTGGCCGTTGGAGCAATTTGATGTGAAGAATGCATTTTTGCATGGGGAATTGACAGAAGAAGTCTATATGGATCTTCCATCAGGGTCGAACAGACCAGTCCAACACAGCAACAAAGTATGTCGTCTGAAGAAAGCATTGTATGGACTGAAGCAGTCGCCATGAGCCTAGTTTGGGAGATTTACAAAATCAATGAAGACATTCGGATACGATTAGAGTAATTCTGATCATACTCTATTCCTAAAAAGGAAATAAGGTAAAATTACTGCTCTTATTATTTATGTTGATGATATGATAGTAACTGGAGATGACTTTGAGGAGATGAAGGCATTAAAGAACTACTTGTCACAAGAGTTCGAAATGAAAGATCTTGGTCCTTTAAGATACTTCCTTGGTATTGAAGTTTCTCGCTCAAGAAAGGGAATATTTCTTTCTCAAAGAAAATATGCTCTGGATTTATTGAAGGAAACTGGAATGTCCGCTTGTCAACCGATTAGTACACCATTGGAAGAAGGACTGAAACTATGCAACGAAGCTGATCAAGTGCCTTGTGATAAGGAAAGATATCAGAGATTGGTTGGACGACTAATGTATCTTGCACATACACGGCCAGATTTGTCATATGCCTTAAGTGTGGTAAGTCAGTTTATGCATGCACCTCGGGAACAACATATGGACACGGTAATGAGAATTATGAGATACATTAAGTCAGCCCTAGGAAAAGGAGTCTTATTTGCGAAACATGGTCACTTGAAGGTTGAGGCATATACTGATGCCGATTGAGCAGGATCTACGATCGATAGGCGCTCCACTTCAGGATATTTCACCTTTGTTGGAGGAAATTTAGTTACATGGAGGAGCAAGAAGCAAAATGTTGTTGCACACTCTAGTGCAGAGGCTGAGTATCGCGGAGTAGCTTTAAGTATAACAGAAGCTTTATGGCTAAAACTCCTGTTGCAGGATTTAGGCTATGGTCCAAAAGAACCTATGAAGGTGTATTGTGACAGTCAAGCGGCATGTGATATTGCGGCTAATCCAGTTCAGCATGATAGGACGAAACATGTAGAGGTGGACATATTCTTCATCAAAAAAAAATTAGATGAGAAAATTATTGAGATATCAAAAGTGAAGTCAGAAGATCAACTCGCAGATATCCTAACCAAGGCCGTTTCGACTTGGCTCTTCTTAAAATTTGTTGACAAGTTGAGCATGCTCGATATCTATACACCAACTTGAGGGGGAGTGTTGAAATATAGTAATTGTATATTCTGTTTCCTAATATAGGAAACAAATTCCCCAAATCTCTCATCTTCCCAATCTTCTCCCAATCTCTTTTCTTCTTCTCCAAGAATGCAATCCTTATATATAGATGTATACAGTAAAGAATAAAGAATAAGAAGAATAAGAATTATTTTCCCCAAAATTATTTTCTTCACCTGCTACTAAGCTAAAACATCGAAGTTGTAAAAGGGTTGAGGAAAATTGCACTTGTATTTTAACAAAAACGAATATGAAACAATCTCTGAAAGTTGCACTCTTAATTTTTATTTATTTATTTTGAAAGAGTTGCACGCTTTGTTTGATCAGCAGAATATGGATGCTCAGTGTTATACAAACCTGTGAAGTTTGGTGTTCTGTCGGGCTTTTATAAGCAATCAGATAATCATGTACAGTGGCGGATCTACGATTCAAGGGGGGTTGGGGGGGCACACAGGTAAAGTAATGAAAACACCAAGAGTGCTGAAAACCACCTCTAGTATGGGAACCAAAGCAGCTAGCTAACCTTAGCCCAATTTTGAGAGGCAACACAAAACTGGTATTTGTGTAAAATATATATAAGCAGGGGGTTGTTCCCTTACAATTTCACCTCTAAAAAAAAGTAAAAAAACTGAAAATTGAAAAATAAAAGCAAAAATGAAAAATAGAAATAATAGAAAAATAATTTAAAAATGGTCCTCATCAAATA
The DNA here is from genome assembly GCA_017893485.1 of Hemerocallis citrina. Taxonomy (NCBI): domain Eukaryota; kingdom Viridiplantae; phylum Streptophyta; class Magnoliopsida; order Asparagales; family Asphodelaceae; genus Hemerocallis; species Hemerocallis citrina. The sequence goes on from CM030363.1 coordinate 267,899,539, forward strand.
TGTAGTCTATACACTTCTATGAGTTGCCCCTTTCAGGTTTGATGCATAATGAACATGTAGCGGACGCAATAGATATTTACTTTAGAATTTGCTTCATTGAAGTATTTTGGCATAGTGTATTCATGTCTGTGTGATAAATAGATCATCAATGCAACAACTTCAACTTCCTACTGCATTTCTAGTTGAAGAAGGCAATCTGTTTGTAAAGCCTCATAAATTATTTTTGTTTGGGCATTACTGTATGGCATTTATAAGATGATTTTTTATTTTGTTTCCTTGATTCGTACATATATTCCAGTACTTAGGTATGCATTTTGCGTATAATTATGTGGCAGATCTAAAGTAAAGAAATTCTCTTATGAAATTGTCATCCCCCTTTCCCCCCCTCAAATAACGAAAAGAATGCTTCCCTTATTGGCTTCTTCTTCTTATTCTCGTTTATCTATGCTACTAAAACAGAGTAATCACTTCTCCAACTGTAACCATTTTGTTTCTTTAATGCTAAATGTTGGGAAGACTGCAAGGCAGCGTAGTAATTGGTATTTCTTGAAGATTTAATTGGAGCAGAGCCTAATTGAGGATTTTTTTGTTGAATCAGTTTAAGGGTTGTCCTAGTCTTTAGGAGAGTCAGTAAGTTAGTAAGTTAGTTTATGTTTACCTATTCATAGTTTATGTTTACCTATTCAATAGGAGTCTGTTTTGAACATTGAATAGTGCCTATTTTTATGTTGCTTTCGGTTATGTATTAGCCTATTTATAGGCTACTTGTTGATCAGTAAAAGGTGAAGAAAAATACCATCCTCTGCTTTCTAAAACATCCTCTGCTTCTTACATTCTTTTAGTATTCTTTTAGTATTTTGTTTGTATCAGTGGTATCAGAGCCACGTTGAGTTCCAAAAAAAAAATATATATATAGAAGAAGGTGAAATTGATGGCTTCTGAAAGTTTTGTACAACCATCCATTCCACGCTTTGATGGTCACTATGATCATTGGAGCATGCTCATGGAGAACTTGCGGTCCAAAGAATACTGGCCGGTGGTTGTTTCTGGAGTAGCAGAACCAGCCGAAGGTGTTGCACAGACAGATGCGCAGAAGACGGAGCTTGAAGCACTGAAGCTGAAAGATCTTAAAGCAAAGAATTATCTCTTCCAAGCTATCGATCGCTCAATCTTGGAAACTATTCTTTGCAAAGACACATCCAAGCATATTTGGGATTCCATGAAGAAGAAGTACCAAGGTACGACAAGGGCTAAGAGGCAGCAGCTTCAAGCACTTCGTTCGGAGTTTGAACTACTTCGAATGAATCAGGAGAATCAGTTACAGATTATTTTTCAAGAACGATGGCAATCGTTAACAAGATGCGCATCTTTGGTGACAAGACAGAGGATGTTCTCATTGTTGAGAAGATTCTTCGATCCTTGACACCAAACTTCAACTTTATTGTATGTGCTATAGAAGAAGCTAATGATGTTGGTTCACTGTCAATTGATGAATTACAAAGTTCTTTGTTGGTTCATGAGCGAAAAATTAACCAACAAGAAAAAGAAGAACAAGCTTTGAAGGCCTTATCAGAAAATCACTCTACACCTAGTAGAGCTAATAGAGGACGAGGAAGAGGCAGAGGTCGCGGTAGAGGAGGCAGAGACAACAATGATCGTGGAAATCAACAACAAAACCATCACCAAGAGAATCAATTTCAAGGAAGAGGAAGAGGACGTGGAGGCCATCAATCAACTAGACCAAAGTCAGCAGACAAGTCCAATGTTGAATGCTACAGATGTCATAGGTATGGCCATTATCAGTCGGATTGTCGAACTAATTTGAATAGACAAAGTGGAGAAAGAACTAACTTTGCAGATAAAGAAGAAGAGGTGTCTCTTTTGATGGTGTGTCACGTGAAAGAGGAAACCCACAAGAATCTGTGGTACTTAGACACTGGTTGCAGCAACCATATGTGTGGAGAGAAGTCTGCATTCTCTGAGTTGGACGAAGCCTTTCGTGATGTTGTGAAGTTTGGTGATGATTCTAAAGTCTCCGTTATGGGAAAAGGAAAGGTAGCAATTCAAACCAACAAGAATTCTATCCAAACTATCTCTAATGTTCTCTTTGTTCCAGATTTAAGAACAAATTTACTCAGTGTTGGTCAGCTTCAAGAAAAGGGATATGGAATCTCTATCAAAAACGGAGTCTGCAGAATTGAAGATGAAAAATTGGGCTTGGTGGCTCAAGTTAACATGACAACCAACCGAATGTTTCCATTGTATCTCAACAACACCACTCATTCATGCTTCTCAGCAAAATTGAGGGATACAGCATGGCTATGGCATTTTCGCTATGGCCACCTAAACTTTGGTGGACTGAAGACTCTATAGCGGAAAGATATGGTGATTGGTCTTCCTCAAATCACAGCTCCCTCTGAAGTTTGCGAAGAATGTGTTGTTAGCAAACAACACCGTAATCCATTCCCACAAGGGAAATCTTGGAGAGCGAAGACGGCATTGGAGCTGGTTCATTCTGACATTTGCGGGCCAATAACTCCATGTTCTAATGGAGGTAAGAGATACTTAATCACCTTCATTGATGATTATAGTCGCAAATGTTGGGTTTATTTTTTGCAAGAAAAATCTGAAGCATTTCTAGCCTTTAAAAGTTATAAAGCTCTTGTCGAGAAAGAGGTTGGACAGGTCATAAAAGTTCTTCACACGGATCGTGGTGGAGAATATAACTCACATGAATTTATAAATTTCTGTGAGACCAATGGAATCAAGAGGCAACTTACAGCAGCTTATTCGCCCCAGCAAAATGGCGTTTGCGAGAGGAAGAATCGCACTATTATGAATATGGTGCGAAGCCTTTTGTCAAGAAGTGGAGTTCCAAAAGCTTTTTGGCCTGAAGTGGTGAATTGGAGTGTTCATATTTTGAACAGAAGTCCCACTCTTGCTGTTCAAAATATGACACCAGAGGAAGCATGGAGCGGACGAAGACTAGCGGTGGATCACTTCAGAATTTTTGGGTGTGTTGCATATGCCCATATTCCAGACGAGAAGAGGAGAAAGCTAGACGATAAGGGAGAAAAATGCATTTTCCTTGGTGTTAGTGATCAATCAAAAGCTTATAAGCTATACAATCCTAGCACCAAGAAAATCATTATCAGTCGAGATGTTGTTTTCGATGAAGAGAAGTTCTGGCCATGGAACAATGATGGTGTTCAACAAGAGATTCTTGCTGATTTTGATGAGGAGAATGAAGATGGAAGGCAGCAGCTGATGGAGAATGTACAGCAGCCAATTCCAGCAATTACCGAAGGAGAGGAACGACCTCAACATGCCAGAAGAAGACCAGCATGGATGTCGGACTATGAGGTAACTGGGGTTGAACAATCTGAAGATATAGTCACTCACTTTGCTCTATTTTCAGATTGTGATCCTACAATTTTTGAAAGTGCTGTCAAAGAATCAAAATGGCGAAAGGCTATGGATGCAGAAATTGCAGCCATCGAAAAAAATGATACTTGGGAGCTATGTGATCTTCCAAAAGGGCACAAGACAATTGGTGTCAAGTGGGTTTACAAGACAAAGTTGAAGGAGAACGGTGAAGTTGACAAGCACAAGGCACGCTTAGTGGTCAAGGGCTATAAGCAAGAGTTTGGTATTGATTACAAAGAAGTTTTTGCTCCGGTTGCAAGGCATGACACAATCAGATTGGTGATTGCATTGGCAGCTCAGAACTCATGGCCTATTTTCCAGTTGGACGTGAAATCGGCTTTCCTCCATGGAGATTTGAAAGAAGAGGTATTCATTGATCAACCTCCTGGTTATGTGAAACTTGGCAATGAGCATAAAGTTTATAAATTAAAAAAGGCTCTATATGGATTAAAACAAGCCCCTCGCGCTTGGTATAATCGTATAGAGACTTATTTTTTGAAGGAAGGATTTCAAAAATGTCCTTATGAACATACACTTTTCATAAAAGTTGAAGATGGAGGGAAAATGCTCATTGTTTGCCTATATGTAGATGATTTAATCTACACTGGAAGTAATACAACCATGTTTGAAAGTTTTAAGAAATCTATGATGGCTGAATTTGAGATGTCCGATCTTGGCATGATGCATTATTATCTTGGCATTGAAGTAGTGCAGTCCTCTACGGGAATTTTTATTTCTCAAAAGAAGTACGTGGGAGAAATCTTGGACAGGTTCCAGATGAAGGATTGCAATCCTGTGAATACACCATCTGAGTTTGGCTTAAAGCTAAACAAAGATAATGGAGGAACAAAGGTCGACAACACTCTCTACAAACAGATTGTAGGGAGTTTAATGTATTTGACTGCAACAAGGCCTGATATAATGCATGCTGTAAGTGTCATTAGTAGGTACATGGAGTGTCCTACAGAGATTCATCTCTTGGCTGCAAAAAGAATTTTTCGGTACTTGTAAGGTACTAGGGAGTTTGGGTTGTTCTACAAGAAGGGAGAAAAATCAGATTTGTATGGTTTCACAGATAGTGATTATTTAGGAGATTCAGATGATCGGAAAAGCACGTCGGGGTATGTATTCATGATGGGGACAGGTGCAGTTTCATGGTCATCAAGGAAGCAATCAATCGTGACTTTATCAACTACAGAAGCTGAATTAGTTGCAGCAACAGCTTGTGCTTGTCAAGCTATTTGGCTAAAGAAGATTCTCAAAGAGCTACAGTTCAAGGAAGACGAGCCTACTCTGATTTATTGTGACAACACTTCAACAATAAAGCTGTCAAGAAATCCTGTTCTACATGGCCGAAGCAAACATATAGATGTGAAGTATCATTTCTTAAGGGATCTCACGAACGATGGAGTCATTAATCTTATTTACTGCAGAAGTGAAGACCAGATCGCTGATATTCTAACCAAGCCTCTCAAGTTTCCTGCATTTCAGAAGCTCAGAAAGCTACTTGGTATTTGCACTTCAAATGATTCAATTTGAAGGATGGCGCTTCAAAGTTTGACTCTTATTAAACTGAATGTTTGGAACATCAGTTTAAGGGAGGGATTGTTGAATCAGTTTAAGGGTTGTCCTAGTCTTTAGGAGAGTCAGTAAGTTAGTTTATGTTTACCTATTCATAGTTTATGTTTACCTATTCAATAGGAGTCTGTTTTGAACATTGAATAGTGCCTATTTTTATGTTGCTTTCGGTTATGTATTAGCCTATTTATAGGCTACTTGTTGATCAGTAAAAGGTGAAGAAAAATACCATCCTCTGCTTTCTAAAACATCCTCTGCTTCTTACATTCTTTTAGTATTCTTTTAGTATTTTGTTTGTATCATTTTTGGGGGTAAGCTTGATTAAGGATAGTTATGAATGATTTGTTTTTCCGTACAGATTGCTGAGAGAATTGAACGCATTTGCAATATCACAACTGATCCGGCAACCTTTATTCAGGTCAGTATTGATATTATTGTCCAGTTTGTAGCAATTTTCTCCATATGAATATTTTGATACATTTAGTATGTCTGAATTAACGTTGAAGGTCATTGTTGCATTAGCATGTACTTCAAATGTAAAATGTTTCTGTTTGCTAAATACATTTTACTTCATCTGAAATTAATGACAGAGAGCCTAATATGGATATTTTCCTCTTTGCGGATCTAATCAATTGAGAAACACATTAGATATAAACAAACAGGGTAGATCATATAATATATCATGCATCCCCAAACAGGTTTCCATTAATGTTCTGAACCCTATGGATACTCAGGCCTCAACTAAAATTATGTGGGCTTAATATTTGTGGCGAATCCTGAACAGTGCAGAATAATACCAGCATATATATTAATTAATTGCATACTCGCCTGCATGAAAACCAAAACGCAATTCCAACCCTATAATAAGTTAATATTTTTGCATATGGTCTGTTTTCATGGGGATACTTAAGTTGTAGGCTACTTTAAAAAAAAAAATGAGATTGTGAATGCCATGCCAACCACCATCACCAGCATCACCAGCAACTACAACAACAGTAGGAATAAAAGCAACAAACCTTTTAGCGCAGTCATTGGTGCTCTCCACATGAATCCTCTCGTCCATCAATCGTATATTCATAACCTTAACATTCTCGATCAAATTCCCTTTTTTCTTCTTCAAGAACTACCATCCTTTCACTCATCCTGGTTACCGTTATTGGTCTCCTTTACACATGTCTGGACCAGCTCAATGATTCCCTTGCATTTTACCTCAACTGGAGCTACCTCTACTTAGCTGAGTATTTTGCCACACCACATCCAGATCCTTATGTCATGTATTTCCATTTTATATAGTAAGCTGCTCTCCTCCAACTGAGAAATTATCCTTGAGAATATAGGTTAACTTTCTTAACATATTTCCCAAAGTATCATGCTTATGTAAATTATTTGTTATTTTATTTGCCAAAATATCATGCTAAGTATTAATCTAATCCACATTTCTTGATGTTTGAGTCTAATTCATTTTTGTGTTTCAGGCAGCAGTTCCTCACATCATCAAGAGCACAAATTATGATTTCTTCAAGAAGACCATTGATATACTAAGTCAATTATCAGATATATGTGATGGCAAAATAAAGGAGATTGACTGCATTACTCTGCCACATAAACCAGAAGGATCCATGTTTGTAATGGTAAGCCTTTCCTTGGTTGGCCTGTTTTCAGAAACTTCTTGAGAGTAATTTTATCTGACAGATGAAAATTAAATACTGTGATCTAGGTAAAGTTGAATTTGTCTGATCTGGAGGACATTACTGATTGTTTTGACTTCTGCCTCAAGTTGGCCAAAGAGGAGTCCGTGATAGTTTTGCCCGGTAAGATCAGTTACTTTCTATATTCTTCAGTATATGCATAAGAAATGATTCAAATTTCAGAGGTGAACTGCATTCTCTAGCACACTATGCATACAGTAGATTCTTGGTTGCTGGAAACTTGTGCTAATTTAGTTATTTAATTTTTTGTTTTATAATTTTTTTAATGTAAAGCTTGTGCTAATTTGTGTTCTGTTAGGTTTTGCCATAGACTTACATCCATTTTATCCATTGTTTGATCACGTTTTCTCTTTCGAAAAACAAAAACTGAAACAAGCACACAAAGCAAGAAAAATACGATAGCTTTGTTCACAGTTACATCATTATTTCTCTTCTTCCAGATCACCCAAACAATAACCATCATGGCCATATCCCATCTAATTTGATGAGAGGCCTTGACTTACATCAGGAGGGGCTGATGGCCATCATGACTTACATCAGGCCCAAACATTAACCATCATGTAACTGTGATATGGCCATGATGGGATATTGGGAGGTGAAAGAATCTTGTGAAAACATCAAGACAAAGAATAAGGAGTCCCCAACTTTGCTTATGAAAATGATCATATAGACTGTCAAATAAATATGGCGAACAGTTCTTTCTTCTTGATCTTTTTTTCTTTACTTGGACAACTGTTACATCACATTTCCACACAGGAAGGGCTGTGGGATTGGCAGATTGGCTTCGCATCACTTTTGCCATCGACCCTTCCTCCCTCGAGCTAGCATTTGACAGGATTAAAGCCTTCTGCCAGAGGCATGCTAAGCTCAATCAGTAACAAAACCGTTGGTATAATTAGTACGTTGGTGATGATCGGCAACTATGCGTTGGATCTCACTCTTATTTGTTCAGACTCCATATATAATTGGTGAAGATCAAGCAACACCGCGTTGGATCTCACCTTGTCTTGTCATTTGCTTAAGTTGGTGGTGATCAAGCAACATAATGTTATGCTGGATCTCACCTCTTCTTCGTTGTTGTTTTCTTGCTCACAGTACATTTTCTTAATGTAGTGTGTGGTTCATGCTGTTAAAAGTATGGTTGTTATATTGGAGAAATCTGGTTGTTGCTTTTTCGTACTATATTATTTACGTATTTTTGAAAGTCGGGATTTCAACTAAGCAGAGTTCTAGAAGATCTTAGCCAGGCTGCTGATTGAAGGGAAGAGAGGTAGAATAATAGAGCTCCTATTATAAGATGAATATGGGTTACAAGAGAGTACTCAAAAAGATCCTCTAGCAACCACAATGAGCCATTTAGGCACGGATAGAAGGTGCTGGCCTTGACCTGGCACCGCTCTGATTTGACTCATTCATACACGACTTGCTGCGCATAGAAGATTTAATGGTGAATAATCAAAGAAACATAGGATTTATTATCTTCTTCCTTTTGGAAAGTACTTTCTTATCATCAAGTTAGTAGATACTTATGGCCTATATCATATTCTAGTTTAGGGTGAATTCTAGTTTACAACCGATTCACAATTAGCAATAAAATGTATCCTACTTGGTGTAAACAATTGTTGCACTACAAACCGCACAGGCTATAGCGGCGTTTTTTGGCACCGTTATAGCTCATAACAACGCTTCTAAAATCGCCGCTAAAAGCGCCGTTAGAACGTGCGTCGTTATAACCATATAGGCTATCGTAGCGTTTTGGGACGCCGCCGCTACAGGGTGTCCACCTATAACGGCATTACCAAACCGCCGTTATAGGAGCGTTTCGTTTTGAAAAAAAATAGCTATAGTGGCGCTTTTTCCCAGCGTCGGGACTGCACCACGATTAAAAAGCTAGCATTGGTACCCTGCTGCGGCGCTGGTCCAGCGCCGCGATAGAGGGTACTCAGAAACTGTAGTACCTATTGCGGCGTTTCGTGGTAAAAGCCGCGATAGGTAGTTTATTATTATTATTATTATTATTATTATTATAAAATTTTCAATTGAAAAAACCAGTAATTAATCGCATATTACAAATACATGTAATCATATTAAATTTAAATGCAAATCAGGTAAATCAATAATATCATAATCAAGAACCAAAAGTCACACATCACAAAAAACAACTTAATAGAAAACAAAATATGAAACACATAAACTGTCATACAACGAGTGTCAAATGTATATGTTATACAACACTTAGTTATTACAAAACATAGATATAATTCCTACAAAACATTTTTAAACAAGTCCAAATTCGACAAATTACAGCAGGGGAGTCTCCTCGTATGGCCCGCTGTTGCTTTCAATTCCATCGTTATTTTGCCCTAGTGTATGTGCGTGACTGGAAACCGATGGAATACGTTGGCCCTGTAGAAAAAAACATAAATATTTCAGTAAAGTAATGGATATGAGAGGCAACACATACACATACACAGAGAAATAAATAACTGTATAAATGATAATGATACAAAAAGACCATACAATTTAAATGTTTCATGTTTGGATTTTGAGACTGCAGTTAGCCAAGGAAGCTGTAGTTAGTAGAGACTACAGTTGTCTCTACTACATGTAGGATAATGGCTCGATTCTGGTTCAGTTTGTTTATATCCATCGTATCTGCAGCAATCGAAAGTTTCAGTACATCAGTCGACTGAGGTATGGAGTCAGTCGACTGTCCAGAGAGAAGTTTCAAAGGCTAAGGATACAGCAGCAGCAGTCGACTGAAGATGTGTCTCAGTCGACTGTCCAGAACTAAAGACCAGTCGACTGGTAAGAAGACCAGTCGACTGTAGGCGGGTTTGTGAACTAGAAAAGGCCCATTTCGAAAGGCCCAGTAGTTTCCCTATAAATACACCCGTTAGGGTTTTGTAAAGTAGGAGACCTCGATTCGGATTTTGCAGCCGTCATCTCTGTAAGGGTTTGTTTCACCCATTGGTGATTATTTGAAGAAGAAACCCCAACCGCCCCGTGGATGTAGGCACTTGTTTGCCGAACCACATTAAATCTGTGTGTCCTTGTGTTTGTTTGTTTTCTGTTTTTCTTTGCTATTTCTCTCTTTGATTGGTGGTCCATTCGTATTCCGCACAACAAGTGGTATCAGAGCTTCGGGTTCGACCTAGAGGGAGATGGCGAGTGAAACAGATGCAACCAAGGATGTTGTGGGATCAAGTTCGTCCAGAACAACGATTCACAACGCAAAATTTGAAGTTGAAAATTTTGATGGAACAAACAATTTCGGGATGTGGCAGTGTGAGGTGTTGGATGTTCTGGTTCAACAAGAACAAGATGTTGCTTTGGAGGAAGAAAAACCAAAGAATATGTCCGATGTAGATTGGAAGAAGTTGAATCGAGTTGCGTGTGGGACTATTCGGCTCTTTATCGCGAAGGCTCAGAAGTATGATTTGATGAGGGATACCATTGCTGCGGTGTTGTGGAAGAAACTCGAAGACAAATACATGAGGAAAAGTTTGGAGAATCGGCTGTATTTGAAGAAGAGACTTTTTCGCTTCACCTATACTGAAGGTATGTCTATGAACGCTCATGTTGAATCATTTAATAAATTATTGGCTGATTTGTTAAATTTGGATGAGCAAATTAAAGATGAAGACAAAGCCCTAATTCTGTTGAATTCATTACCCGAATGTTATGATCATTTAGCAACTACTTTAATATATGGAAAAGACACTGTTAAATATGAAGATGTTGCAAATGCTCTGTTGAATAATGAAACTAGGAGAAGGGATAAAATGGTTGATAGAGAAACTTCTGAAGTATTGATTGTAAGGGGCAGAACTGAGACCAGATCTGAGACCAAATCTGGGAATAAAGGAAACAAATCTCGGTCCAAATCGAGAGGAGTTTCAAAGGACAGAAAGATACCAGCCAGAGATGAATGTGCTTTCTGTCATGAAAGGGGGCATTGGAAAAAGGATTGTCCTAAGCTACGAAATAAGGGAAATTCGACTGCAAATGTGATTGTTGATAATGTAGATAGTGACGATGATTTTTCTTATGCACTTGCAACTAGTCCCTCACTTTATCAAGAAGTATGGTTTCTTGATACAGCAGCCTCCTATCATATGTCTTGAAAAAAGGAGTGGTTTACTTCCTTAGAGTATATGGATGGTGGGGTAGTTTTGATGGGAAATGATGCACCTTGTAAGAAGGTAGGAATCGGGAAGATTGAATTGCTAATGCACGATGGTCTTATTAGGGAGCTTTCAGATGTATGGTATGTTCCAGATTTGAAAAAGAATTTGATTTCACTTGGTATTTTGGAGGCCAGTGGAATGAAATTTGCTAGTGAAGGTGGCATTCTGAAGGTGACTAACGGAGCACTTGTGGTGATGAAAGGGCAAAGGAAAAGGAACTTATTTTTTTTGCAGGGAAAAACATATTTGGGTCAGGCTGCCAGTGTAACTGAAAAGCCTAAACAGGTTGTTCCTGACTCTACTAGGTTGTGGCATATGCGACTCGGGCATGCAGGAGAAAAGGCCTTGCAGGGGCTTGTGAAGCAAGGGTTGCTTAAAGATGCTAAAGGTTGCAAGTTGGAATTTTGTGAACATTGTGTTTTGGGTAAGCAAACTAGGGTGAAATTTGGTACAGCTGTACATCAGACAAAGGGTATCCTCGATTATGTGCACACAGATGTTTGGGGCCCTACTCAGACACCTTCTATGAGTGGTAGACACTGGTTTGTTACATTTGTTGATGACTACTCCAGACGAGTTTGGGTATATACCATGAAACACAAAGATGAAGTTTTGACATTGTTCACAAGTTGGAAGAAGAAAGTTGAAAACCAGACTGGAAGGAAGATTAAGGTTCTGAGGTCAGATAATGGAGGGGAATACAAGAACGATCCGTTTCTGAAATTGTGTGAAGATGAAGGGATCCAGAGGCACTTTACAGTTAGGAAGACTCCACAGCAAAATGGGGTTGCAGAAAGGATGAACAGAACCTTACTTGAGAAGGTGAGATGTATGCTAGCACAGTCTGGATTGAAGAAGACATTTTGGGCAGAAGCTGTTATATATGCAAGCCACATTGTCAACCGTTTACCATCGGCAGCACTTGAAGGCAAAATGCCTATTGAGGTATGGAGTGGTAAACCTGCATCTGATTATAGTTTTTTGCATATATTTGGTTGTCCTGCTTATTTTCATGTAACTGAAACTAAACTTGATGCAAGAGCCAAAAGGCTATATTTGTTGGTTTCAGTACTGGTGTCAAAGGTTACAGGTTGTGGTGTCCAGAACAGAAAAAGTTAGTAATCAGCAGGGATGTTACCTTTGATGAGACCAGCATGATCAGATCGGGACAGTCGACTGGTCCTCATATGCAGTCAACTGGTGATCCTGATCAAGAGAAGCAGAAGATTAGCTCGGGACAGTCGACTGGTAGATGCTCTCAGTCGACTGGTGCGAGAGTTCTCCAACAGGTGGAGTTAGAAAAGCGTTCAGTTGGAAATTCTACTCCTGTCCAAAATGAAGATGATGTGGTTGATACTGAGGATGAGGAAGAAGTTCCTATCCAAGACCCTCCCCAGCAGGAAGAATCAATTGTAGCAAGAAGGCAAAGAAGAGATATCAAACGACCATCTCGCTTTACAGAAACAGTTGCATTTGCTCTTCCCATTGTTGATGATGAAGTTCCCTCCAACTTCAAAGAAGCTACTAGGAGTTCTGAAAATGCAGATTGAAAAGTTGCTATGGATGAAGAGATGAACTCTCTGCCTACAAAATGCAGATTGAAAAGTTGCTTGGGATCTAGTGCAATTGCCAAAGGAGAAGAAAGCTATCGGTTGCAAGTGGGTATATACGAAGAAAGAAGGTCCAAAAGGCAGTGTTCGGTTCAAGGCTAGACTAGTTGCAAAGGGGTATGCTCAACAGGAAGGAATTGACTATAATGAAGTGTTCTCTCCGGTTGTGAAGCATCCTTCTATTCGGATTTTGTTGGCATTGGTAGCACAGTTTGATCTTGAATTGACACAGATGGATGTGAAGACTGCATTCTTACATGGGGACCTAGATGAAGAAATTTATATGTTGCAGCCAGATGGGTTTAAGATTGCTGGGAAGGAAAGTTCTGTTTGCAGGTTGAAGAAGTTTCTCTATGGGTTGAAGCAATCTCCAAGGCAGTGGTATTTGAGGTTTGATCAGTTTATGAAAGTGCAGGGATATTCCAGAAGTGAGTATGATCATTGTGTCTACTTCAGAAAGTTGCAGAATAGCTCTTTCATATATCTGTTATTATATGTGGATGACATGTTGATTGCCTCTAAAAATGCTAAGGAGATTCAAAATTTGAAGAATCAGCTGAGTTCTGAATTCGAGATGAAGGATCTTGGTGAAGCCAAGAAGATACTTGGGATGGAGATAGCTAGAGACAGAGCAAAGGGCATAGTGAGTTTGACACAGAAGCAATATCTTTTGAAGGTGCTGAAACGGTTTGGTATAGATGAGAAAACTAAACCAGTCAGTACACCCTTAGCCACTCATTTCAGAATTAGTGCTTCTCAGTCTCCAAGTACAGATGAAGAGAGACAGTATATGTCTAATGTACCTTACACTAGTGTGGTTGGTAGTTTGATGTATGCCATGGTTTGTACTCGACCAGACATCTCTCAGGCGATGAGTATGGTTAGTCGATATATGCATGATCCAGGTAGAGAGCATTGGCAAGCAGCTAAATGGATTTCGAGGTACATAAGTGGCACCACAGATGTGGGTTTGAAATTTGAGAGGGATGACAATATTAGCAGGTTATTGGTGGGTTATGTTGATTCTGACTATGTCGGTGATCTAGATAAGAGGCGGTCTACTACAGGCTATTTGTTTACTATGGCTAGAGCACCTATAAGTTGGAGGTCCAATTTGCAGTCCACTGTAGCGTTGTCTACTACTGAGGCTGAATACATGGCAGTTGCTGAGGCCATGAAGGAAGCTATTTGGATTCATGGACTTTTGAAGAGCTTGGGAATTCATCGGGAGAAGGTGGAGGTACACTGTGACAGTCAGAGTGCTATCCATTTAGCGAAGAACCAAGTTCATCATTCGAGGACCAAACATATTGATGTCCGTTATCACTTTGTGCGTGATTTGATAAAGGATGATGATATTCTTCTGGCGAAGATTGGGACAGCTGATAATCCTGCTGATATGTTGACCAAAATTGTTGGGGCAGCCAAGTTCAAGCATTGCATGAATCTGGCTAATATTTTGCATGCTTGATGATTTGGAATGGGCGGTTGGAATGGTGCTTCGTTTTGTTTGGTTAGTATGTGATATCATACTAAGGTGGAGTTTGTTTTTGTTACATTTGGTGATGAGCATTTGTTTGGAGTATTTTTTGGAGATTGCTTGGGCTACTTGGAAGATCTCGCCAAGGTGGAGATTGTAGGATAATGGCTCGATTCTGGTTCAGTTTGTTTATATCCATCGTATCTGCAGCAATCGAAAGCTTCGGTACATCAGTCGACTGAGGTATGGAGTCAGTCGACTGTCCAGAGAGAAGTTTCAAAGGCTAAGGATACAGCAGCAGCAGTCGACTGAAGATGTGTCTCAGTCGACTGTCCAGAACTAAAGACCAGTCGACTGGTAAGAAGACCAGTCGACTGTAGGCGGGTTTGTGAACTAGAAAAGGCCCATTTCGAAAGGCCCAGTAGTTTCCCTATAAATACACCCGTTAGGATTTTGTAAAGTAGGAGACCTCGATTCGGATTTTGCAGCCGTCATCTCTGTAAGGGTTTGTTTCACCCATTGGTGATTATTTGAAGAAGAAACCCCAACCGCACTTGTTTGCCGAACCACATTAAATCTGTGTGTCCTTGTGTTTGTTTGTTTTCTGTTTTTCTTTGCTATTTCTCTCTTTGATTGGTGGTCCATTCGTATTCCGCACAACACTACATATAGCTATTAGTAAAAAGAAAACCACCCATTCTTTACAGTGCCATAAACCTGTTGATGAGCAGAAGAATGGTCTTCATTTACATGATAAAGATTTCAAATTTGAAGAAAAGATAATTGCTTCATTATCCTCAAATCTATCACTTTTTATATATGATGTTTTAGCACTACCTTCTATAATACCAATTTTTTTTTTAAGTTTTAAATGCTCGCTCATGTTGGATTCAAAGTTCAAACCTTAGCCAGTATTATAAATCTAATGAAGAAGTGGAAATCATTATTTATATAACTATAACGCCATCGCAGTAATTTGAGAATTCTTGTGGAAGGACTGAAGGAGGATGAAGATAAGAAGATAAGAAAAGAGTTGTCTATCTTGTTCTGCGATCTCATTTTATGTAAAAAAGCAAGTCTTGGTCTCATTCGTTGTTGCATATGAAACACATCTCCATATAAAATATTGTGTAGTTTCCTGACGAATGTTGATTGTAAGGTTATTAAGATCTTGCAACCAGAGAATCCAAATTTAGCTGGTCTACATAAATATTTCAGGTGAGATCCGAGTCTTATGTTGGACCAGATAAAGATAAATCTTCTGCTCCCTGTTTTCTAGATTATAAGGCATAGAAACTTCTTCTTAATCAGTATTGTTAGGGGAGCTTGTGTAGATTAAATCAAAGTCACAGATTTATTTAGCTGGCAATCTACTATCTTTAAACATAACAGTGGTCTCCAAAGTTCCGAATTTTGATTTAGATCCCCCTTACTAATGATCTGAGGTACAATGACTACTAGCAGTCCGCACCAACAAATGTATCAGCCTTTTCTTCGCCCATTAGAAATTTTGATTTTTTGTATCTTTCCTTTTCCTCGCCCATTAGAAATTTGATATTTTCCCCAAGCTTCAAAGACCATAATTCAATTTTAATAATTTCAATTTATTCGACAAATTACGTTCAACTATTGATCAAGTTTTCAAATTGTTAAATACCTGGCCTACAAATCATTCACGTATATATTATGTAGAATACTAACATATGACTGCACATATGAAATAAAACTGTCAAAATTTTAAATATTACTAAAAAAAAAGAAGAAAAACATGTATTCCCGTTGACCTATATACATAGAATGAATACTAAAGAATACTCATTGAGGTGTCCCCATTTGACAAAGAAGACTGCCCCTTAACAGAGCTAAAAAAGAAATTTGTTTCTTGTGACCGACTCAAAAGGTTCAGGATGAATTTGTTTTTGTTGTATAATGCAAACCATTGGCACTTTGTTCACCACCCCACTGACTTGGGTATAATTGTTTCTAATTTCATCCATATCCCATTGCCACAATTGTATTGCAATGACAAAACAATCTTGATCTACAGGGCAAAAACAATCTACTATGGCAATAGACACCAACTTATTATGGATCCTCAATCCTTACATTATATTCAGCATATTGAAATAGTTAAGATTCAAAAGTTTACCTTAATATCCCGATGTATATGTCCTTGCTGATGAAGATATTCCAAGCCGTTTAATACTTCACGTAGAAGTGTTGCAATAATAACCTCCTCAAAACCTTTAGGGTAGGCAGACTTCATTATATCAAGACAGGACCCACCAGCCATGTATGGTGTGACAACCCACAATTCGCAATCAATTACGAAGGAACAATGTGCTTTAAGAACATTTGGATGGTTTATCATAATTAAAGTCTGAGCCTCAAGCGAGATGGTATTCTGCACACCTTAGAAAATATATATACCAAACAACTTGGCATGAGAAATTAAATTTGAAACAACCAAACCTAAACTAAAAATATAGAATGATATTTTAATCCTTCTATTCAGTGTAAGAACACAAACTAATATCATTATAATCAATTTGAGATAATATAAATTTGTCAATTTTCTTAAAGCCGTGATCAACAACAGACAAACAATGTGCTTTGAGATCATTTAGATGGTTCATTACAATCATAGTCAGAGCCTCATGCAAGATGGTACTCTGCACACATTTGAAATTTTACTTTTACAAATTTTTTGGCATGAGATTAAATTTGGACAACCAAATTTAAATTGAACAAAGACATGGAATAAGGAAACTATACAACCAACACAGACTAGTAACAAGAATTTCCAAAGCGGAAATGAAATACATTTAAGTACAAATATGAAATTCTACAAACGTCTGCCTAGGCATGTTAGCACCAGTCTCAACATGTAATGGATGAAACCACAACAATCTCGACATGTAATGTATCAGTAATCATCTGCCTAGGAAAGTTACGAGTGTATTATATGACATCACAACAATAAGATTAAGCGATATGAACTTGGACAATCACCTCCATATTCAATATACTACAGGCTACAGAGTTGACGGTCCAAAAAAAGGGGGGAAAACCCCCTCAGATAATATTCTATAATTGTGAGGAAAATGTAAGAAAGAAGAATCTAGAATCCCTGCAGTAGTGCAACTGTATGAGTTACAAGATTGGGCTGAAATGACCTAACAAATCGAAGCCCAAAAACGAACACAGCGCCGCGGACGGTTGACTGTCCAACAAGACTATTCGACCGTCCACCTCTCGGCCAAACCCAGTGCAACTGTGGTCGGGGGGTGCGGTTGACCGCAACATAGGATAGTTGACCGCAACATAGCCTGAACCTTGCTGCTGCTGTTTTCTTCTACTCTTTTCGACGCTTCGATCTCCATGCTTCATCTTACCTTCTTCTAATATAAACAACGAGTATTCAAGACACAATCCTAACAGACTCCCCACCTATTCATTCCAAATCTCTATCGTAGAGCCCTAGACATCCAAAAGACCAAAACCTAAACACACTACCTCCTAAGCCAACCTAGCCTTAGGGCACATAAATACGATATGATTAGTGTCTTCAACATCAGTCATGCATCTTGAACACCTTAACTCCACTGGGATGTTGCGCTTATTTTAATTAATCTTGGATAATATCGCATCATTCGAAACCAACAAAAGGAAAACCTTCACTTTCGTAGGTGCGTTGGATCTCCATATCTTAATTGCCTCCCTGCTTCCTACTCTTCCATCATTAAGCCAGTTATACATCGATCTCACCGTGAAAGTATTGTTCGGCTCTAAGCTCCACCTCCGCAAGTCTTCCGTACGCCCAACCGATGTCCTCTTCCCTAAGGAGAGCCTTCAACTGCTCAAACTGTTCTGTGAAAGCTTGGGATGGAGACCTCTTTAATATAATCTTAAATAATTTTATTATTCCAAACTGACTGCTCTAGTCATCGCATGGATATAAGCCTTCCATCTTGCGAGCTTTCTCTACCTTTCATCCGTTTCTGCTTTGGCTCTAGCTTTGAACCGATGACGATTAGATGGCTTGAACTCATAACGCTCATCTACTGGGCGGCCTTCCTATTTTCCCAGGAGGGGGGAGTTATTAGCCACTAGGGTATCCAAAATGATAACTTCCCTGACGACCTCTGGAAAAAGCGCTTGCAGAGTATTGTTACCGCACCATTTATCCTTCCCGAATTTGGTGTCCTTACCATTACCTACCTCACATATTGTGTTGGTGTGGAAGGGATCCTCTACTTTCGCAATTCCTTTCCATAAGTAGGAGGCCTTACCGTGTTTGCTTCTTTCATCAAATCTGAATCTTTTCTGCCTCCGGTATAACGCGAAGGAGTTGTACCACCAGAGCTTGCACTTCTTATGAAATTTCCACCACCATTTGCACAACAATGCCATGTTCATATCTTTGTGATCCAGGACCCCTAGCCTTCCAAATTCTCTTTTCTTGCAAACCCTTCCACAGTTCACCAGGTCAAGGCCATTATCCTCCTCATTGGCTCATTTCCACATGAATTTTCTTCTACATCTGTCAATTCTGTGGATCACCCATTTCGAAAGTTCATAAATGACATGAGATATGTCAGCAAATTTCTCAGAACCAAATTGATCAGTGTGATCCTACCTCCTATTGACAAGAAACATTCTTTCTAACCGGCCAATCTCTTTTCAACTTTTTCTACTAGCGTCATCCAGTCCCCACAACGCAGATTTCCAGGTCTGCTCGGAGTACCCAGATATATAAGTGGGAATTGTGCAATCTCGCAACCTAAGTAGTTCTTGACATCCCCGATAGAAAAGGATAGCTGATCTCCAAAAGAAACGATACAACTTTTGTGAAAGTTAACCCGTAATCCGGCCCAAGCTTCAAAGCATTTAATAAAAACCCCCACTGTCATGATTTCCTCTTCCTTAGTTGTGCGGTACATTAAAGTATCCTCGGCGTATTGTAATATAGCCACCGTGTCAGGAATACCTTTAATGTTCAACCCCATGATGATGTAGGCATATTTCCCCCTCTTTATCATATCTACGAATCCGCCCACTACCAAAGTTAATAGAAGAGGAGGCTTTACCGTTGAGCTGTATGAATGACTTCCCACCTCGGACACACATTTGTATCCACAATCTCTATTTTTCTCCAAAATCTTTGAGCTGTAAAGCTTCATCTACACAATCCCACTCAACTGAATTAAAAACTTTTTCAAAGTTCAGATTAAGTAAGAAACCATCCACTTTATCTTTGCATCATCTGAAGACAATCTCGTGAGCCGACACACTGTTGTCCATAACTTTCTGCCCCCTAAAAAATCCACTTTGGGACTCCCCCATCAGGTCAGAGAGGTGGGGGGATAGTCTATTGAAAGTTTTGGTATTGATGGTTGAGTTGTGAATCTCTAGGAGTCGAGTGGGAGTCCTGTGAACCGGCAAATGAGAATTTGTGGATTTAGACCAGTGGGATCTTGAGATTGTTGTTGTAGAATTAAGTCCGACAAGATACACTAACTCTAGAGAAGGGGGATTTGTATTTTTTTTAATATATAATAACCAACTTAAGGACATGCACTAGTGGTGATGTGATGGAACTTGGGAAACATAAGTATATGCTCTTGGGTTTAGGTCCAATGGATGCGTTCCAGGACTTGTGTGTTGTTTTGTCTCGAGAGGACATTCGTATGTTCGTGTGTCGAGAGTCTGCAGGCCTATTCACGGAGCATGCAGGGTGCATTCGCGCGTCGAAGGTTGGCGGGCCTATTCACGGAATGTACCTTGTGTATCTGCACGTCGAGGGCCTCGCAAGCCTATTCATGGGGTACAAGGTAGGGAGGTGATTCTCTGATTTTTGAGCTATTCTTACATGATGCTTGCGCGTCGAGGATTGCAATGCCTATTCGCGGAGTATTCTGGACTTATTTCCATCACTGTAGTAGGATTAGTTGCATAACGAGGGGTTAAACCCTATCAAGTGGAGAACGATAAGGACTAGCACCGGACCTATGTAGAGTGGGATGCATAGAATCCGACAAGTGTGCATTAGAGAGTCAGCATATAACATTGATGTTTTCTTGACTTGGTTTTATGCATATTTATTTTCTGTTTTCCTACACTTGACACTTAGTCTAGTTTCACTTGCTGTTTTCATATTTTATTTATTGTTATTTCATATTCTTTTCATTTATTCTTACTGTTGATATATGTTGTTTATGGCTTTATCCTTTATGCTTTATTTATGTTGCTTTTTTTATGTCACTCACATCGTTATGGCTGACCCCTGTAGTTTTGGGGGTTAGGATTATCTCTAACCTCATGTTTTACAGGTAGGTGCATATAGCTTGGGATTTGGATACTTGTGGTAGAATGATAACATGGCTTAGACAAATTGTAAAAGAATATGTTGTACAGGAAAAAATTGTAATTCAAGATATTTAATTTCCGCTATGCTTTGTAAAAAATTTATGTAATAAAAAGTTTTAAATTTCTCTGTATTTAGTTGCTATGTTTATGATTACATTGAAGTTGATTCTGGAATTGTGCCACGTATTTCTGAGATATTATATTGAAAATTCGGGGCACTACAGTTATTCCAAACAACGACATCCAATAATTGTTGTCGTTATTTTCAAGAGCGGCAAAAATTCAAATTTTTACTTTTTATAACTGCGTGTGTGCAACTATTGTCACTATTTTTCATAACAACAACAGTTATCTCATGCCGTTGTTCCCAACAACGACTGCGGAGACAGAGAGATTAAATACACCAGTCTTGTTCTAATGCCGGTTTAAACTCCGAAATACCAAGCCGGTTATGAAACATTATAGCCTTATGCAAATTTGAATTTTCACGCCGTAAATCGATAATTTCTTGAACACATGGTGCCCACAACTTTCCTTCGCTAATGTGGGTATGTACCGCTTCACGACGTCCAGTAAAGTACAAGTTGAGACAGAAGAATATCATCTCCAAAATTTCTGTGATGGGCAAGCTACGAATACCTTTTAAAACTGAATGAACACTTCCAATAGATTTGTAGTCATTATACCATATCGACGACCTCGATCGGCGGAAAGTGCCTACTTCTCAATCGGCTTCTCCTTTCTCCAATTAGCCCCATCAACATTAGCCGCTTCAAGCTGTGCAATCTTTGCCTCAAACTTCTTAGGCTGACTTTGACATGTGAACACCTTGAGCTTATTCATCAAAAACTTGCTACCAATTTTTTAAATTAAAATTAGTAACAAAATGGTGCATACAATAATGATGATATACAAGTGGCTCCTTCCATGGTCCATACTCATTGTCCATTGTCAAAAAAATACCTACATGACGATCAGAAATGACACACAGACCTGCACGGTCTGTGACAAAACAACAAATACAACTCGTGAACTATGGTCAGGTTTTTATGCTCTCTTCATCAACTATTGCAAACGCAAATGGAAACAACCATTTGCATTTGGTGAAACAGTTATCAACAAACAACCTATCAACAAACAACCTATGTATTTTCCATACAAATGTGTTCTCTCTATACTTATAACTGGTCTGCATGCCTTAAACCTCTCAAAAGACCTCCTTGAATGTTTCCTCGGTGGGACCAGACACAACCTTGGCCCAATGGATGACTGTTCCTGGATTTGAAGCTTGAATTGTTGTGAGAAGAGAAGACAATTTAGTGCAAGCTTCTTGAAAGGAACCAGACAACCGCTCAATCACTTTATGTTTCGCTCTCCAAGATTTTCTGTATGAAGTAGTGTAATTGAACTGAAGCTTGACTATCTCAATTATGGCCCATGGTGTTACTCCTAGTTGTACCTTCACAACATTCAATATCATCGTTGATACAATCTTAGAATCAATTTTACTATGATCTTGATTCAATGTCGGATTCACACATGTATGCAGACCTTCAATGTTCTTCACCACGAAAAAAGATTGTCCTTTGGAACAATTGCACGCAGCCTCTATGGACAACCCACTTCATTTACGAGATCCAAATTTTTTGCAATCTCCTCGGGTGTATGTTTGATCGGTGCGATTTATATTGACATAGTATAAACTTGGGGTCGATTTCAATATCATGAATTCTCGATGTTCTTCATGGAGTAAATCTTAACTTGATGTTGTATAGTATCTTTAGTTGGAAATTTTTGACCGATGGAGAGTTCATCAATGTTCGAAGAGTCGATGGAAGACTGTGGATGTTAATGTATGGTTGCACGGGTCATCCATTCACTCGACTGAGCCTCATGTACTGATGCACTAATGGATTGATTTAGCGACACCACATTGTTAACATGTACATTAACGTTAATACCATTAATCAGACCTTCTCCGACTTCCTCAGCCTCCTCAACTTCAAGCCATTGATCCTCGTCTTCTTCCTCTTCTACCAAATCGTTATTAATAATGACGTTTTCAAAGTCTTGCATGATCATGTCAGTGTGCAGAATACTTTGTGTCGAGGTGAAAGGATGTATCGGCTCGTATTCTGGAGTTGTGCTAATGTCTTCTTGTGTATTTGGTATTATTCCATGTGACTCGGCAGATGGTTTCAAACTCCTAACGGGGCTTGGACTTGGAATAACAACTGACCTAATGTTTGGAAGCTTAATTTGCTCAATATATAACTCCAATACAGTCCAACTACAATTTGGATCAAGTGTCTTAGCAATCATGGACCTTAGTGTATTACCATTAACTATTGGCACCACCAAGAAATATTGTCATTCTCCTATACTGACAGCATAACAGGCTTTGATTTTGACACTTCATTCACCTCTATCCCAATTCTTAAGTTTAAATATATTATCTACTAGTTGTGAGTATATAAAGTTACGGGGAGCCCAATTAATGACCAGTTCAACATCGTTATATCAATATACAATCTTCGGATCTCGAATTATTTCACCTCTAAAATATAACCAAATAGGTATATCATAATCCATACCTAAATATAAATGGACACATATTCAAGTCATTAACTACTCACAAGAATAACCTATGCATACAGATAAAACATATGGTTATAAAAATACCTTCAAATTAGACTGTCACTTGGATAGTTTGAAAATACGTTGTGGATGAAGAATGAGATGACCCAATACAATGTTGGAGATTTTAAGAATGAGGGATTTGAATTTCGGTGGGAGAGTGAGAGGGAGGTAAGAGATATGAAGTTCGAGATGAAACAATCACTTAGATATTGGGTTTTAGGGTTTTAGTGTTTTGGGTTCAGGAGTGGGGAAAAAAAGATCTAAAGTGAGGGGAAATAGAATGGGGGCACTATTTATATGTAACCGCTATTATAGCTGATGCTGCTATCCCCAACAATGACATCAGTAATGCGAATGCAGTTGTTGGGGATAGCGGCATCAACTATAAGATTTTCTCATACTTGTAAATTTTTTCCAAGTCAGAGAGTACACGATTGAGAAGAAGTTAACTGATGTCGTTATTTAAAATAGGGGCATGTGAATTTTTTTTAGAGATGTCACTATTGGAAACAACGACATATAAATAATCTATGTTGTTATTTTCAATAGCGGTTAATACTGACGTGTCCAAAATTAGATCAGTTGGATAAATAATTTTAAAAGTGGATCAGATTGATCAATATTTTGAAAAAATGGGTCAGTACGGAAAAAATTCTTTAAATAGGTGGTCCATGCATCCAAGTTCACACTTAAGAAATTTTGGAGTTTCTTGCCGTAATAGACCACTTTTTGAAAATATTTGTGATTATGGGTCAGTTTTGAAACTATTAGCACTCGTGAGCTACTTTGTGCCACGTCAGCAGCGGCCGCTATTCTAATTACCGATCTTTTCATTTTGAAAGTCGCTAATGGTAATAGCGGCCTCTATTTTAAAATATTTGAAATTTTTTGTTCGTTGTCGCTATTCTCACTAGCGACCTTAGTATATATGAGGTCACTAATAGGATTAACGACCTCAAATAAATGTATTGAGACACTTAGCGATTTCTAAAGAGTTTTTGCTCTCTTTAGAAAGAAAAAAAAACCGTGGTCGCTGTTGGGAATAGCGACCTTAGTATATATGAGGTCGCTAATGGGATTAGTGACCTTTAATGAACTGTATTATAACACTTAGCAAAATCTAGGGAACTTTTGCTATCTGAAAAAATAACAATCAATTTATTTTTGAAACCGAGGTCGCTATTCTGAATAGCGACCTTAGTTGTACAAAGGTCGCTATTCGGAATAGATGCCTTTATTGTACTAAGGTCGCTATTCCGAATGGAAGCTTTAGTTGTGTGACTATTTTACAAATTTTATAAATTTTATAAAGAACAAGAAGATTGTGTTTTTTACTGAGGTCGCTATTGCAAAGAACGATCTAAGTATACAATAGCGACTTCAATTTTAAATTTTTTGGGAAAGCTCTCTACGAATCGCTTAGTGTCTCAATACATTCATTTGAGGTCGCTAATCGCTAATCTCATTAGCGACCTCATATATATTAATGTTGTTAGTGGGAATAGCGACGACAAACAAAAAATTCAAAATTTTTTTAAAACAGAGGCCGCTATTCGTATTAGCGACATTCAAAATGAATAGATCGCTAATGAGAATAGCTGCCGCGACTGACGTGACACAATATAGCCCACGAGCGTTAATAGTTTCGAAATTGGTCCCGAAATTGGTCCTATCGCAGATATTTTCAAAAAGTGGCCTATGGGACGGCAATAAAAATCGAAATTTTGTCCCTTTGCACATGTCTTCCAGCATCCATTAAATTTTTATTCCACGATGAAGAGATGTCCCAGTTTTATACTCCAGAGGCAAAGAGTTTGTCAACCCACTGGCACTGACCATAGATCATCCTCCGAAATACTTCTTTCGCAATGGACAACGGAGGAACCAACAAGAAGTGGAACTTCGAGATCTCCATCGACCCAGCGGGCGGCGGTGGCGCGTTCTCGGTGCGAGTGTATCTCAACAGCCTGTTCGCTCAAATCGATAAAACCAATGTCAGAACTGTAATTCCTCTGGGACATGGCGACCCTTCCAGTTTCGAGTGCTTTCGTACGACTACCGTAGCTGAGGATGCCGTTGAGGCTGCTCTTCGGTCGGCCGAGTTCAACGGGTATTCGCCCGCCGCCGGCCTTCCATCTGCTAGAGCGTAAGATCCCACTTTATACATCTAAAACACATGCAGCAAGGTTTAGTGAAATTTAATTACCCTTAGATAATTTCATTTCATAATTTAACCAAGTTAAATTTTGATAGTTTCAGGACCTGTTTTCATTTCCATAATTTATTAGTTTCCACTCTTTATAGTTTTAGGACATGTTTGGGAACAAAGTTAGGATATGCCCTGTTTGGTTACGGAGATTATGTAAGATCATACGTGGAGGTATGATACCTACCTTTGGCTCCATTTGGAGATTTTTTTTTTGAAAGTGTCCAAAAAGTTGAAGATACCTACAGTTATCTCGACTCCAAAATGATTTAAGTTATCTTACCTTCAGAGTCAAATGCTTTTTAGTATAGATATCCATACTTTGTAGGTATGGTCCAAGATACCTATAGATTGTATACCTGGACCTTCATCTAAAAAAAATACGCATAGGTATCTAACCCTTGTTTGGCCTTAATAAATAACTTCAAGATAGTATTTGGAATCTTGTAACTTGAGTTGCAACTAGTTTTAGTTCCAACAATATGCGGGTTTATTTCAAATGAACACCAAACATTCTTCAAAACTACCACTGATGGTTGAATTTATTTCATGTAAGCTGAACATGGCATAGAGTCAGGCCTCTTTAGGGACCTCTTCTTTGATTCTCACCTTTGCGTTGGGCAAAAAGTTAAAGTCCTGATTTGACTTTGTCTTTAAAAGTGAAAAGTTGGTGGAAGTAATATAAACTTGTAATTGGGTCATTCATAATCTTCAAGAATTCCTCCAGAGCCATTTTGGTCTCATTTTGTAGATATTAGATACCAGAAACAATGTGTGTCTAAAGTAGAACATCATTAAATGATATAATCATCTTCGATATCTAGGCATTAAAATTTGAAAGTTAAATTAGGATTGATATTATATCTTCTGTATCGCTGTATATCAATTTTCATATGTTTCATTCTCTAGTTTATTTCTGTAATAGAAGAATGATTTCTGAAATAACCAAAATACTCCAATTTCTTAACTTTTATTCTTATTATGATTTGACTACCTATGATCATATATATCACAAAAGTAGTTAAGAATTGGAGTTAAACCTGATAGGCCTAATTAAAATGGTACATCAATGGACTTAAGTTATAGCTTTTCCGCAATTTGGTAGACCCCACTCATATTGAGTTAGTACAAGTAAATCGACATAGTGTTATACATTTTTTTTTTTTTTGATAAAAGATGACCCCGTCATCGTTTCATTAATGCAATATTAAAGAAACAGAGTAGTGCTACTTACATAATACTTGCCATACATAGTCTATCCAGTAGACAAAACAACACAATAAAAACAACGACAATCTACCACCACAAAACGAAGAAAGCAACAAACATACAACCTAGAAAACGGAAAGATACAGAGTGTTCTAAGACCACTGTTAGAGTACAAGTGCAATTTCTCTTAACCCTTCTATAACTTCGAAGTTTTAGCTTAGTGGCGGGGGCTTTCACATGGTATCAGAGCAACCCAGATTCGAATCCAACTGGCTACGCAATTTAAATGCGGATTAAAAAAAAAAATTACCGCTGCATATTGTTCAGGTCTCAGCCCACAATTTGTTAGGTATTTATCTTGTTTCTTTGTCCCATAAAAAAATGGGCACTCGACCTGAGGGGGCGTGTTGGAGTACAAGTGCAATTTTTCTTAACCCTTCTACAATCCTAATAGACTGCACATTGCTGCTGCTGTTTTCTTCTACTCTCTTCGACGCTTCGACCTCCATGCTTCATCTTACCTTCTTCTAATATGAACAACGAGTATTCAAGACACAATCCTAATAGACTCCCGACCCATTCATTCCAAATCTCTATCGTAGAGCTCGAGACATCCAAAAGACCAAAACCTAAACACACTACCTCCTAAGCCAACCTAGCCTTAGGGCACATAAATACGATATGATTAGTGTCTTCATCATCAGTCATGCATCTTGAACACCTTAAATCCACTGGGATGTTGCGCTTATTTTAATTAATCTTGGACAATATCGCATCATTCGAAACCAACAAAAGGAAAACCTTCACTTTCGTAGGTGCGTTGGGTCTCCATATCTTAATTGCCTCCCTGCTTCCTACTCTTCCATCATTAAGCCAGTTATACATCGATCTCACCGTGAAAGTATTGTTCGGCTCTAAGCTCCACCTCCGCAAGTCTTCCGTATGCCCAACCGATGTCCTCTTCCCTAAGGAGAGCCTTCAACTGCTCAAACTGTTCTATGAAAGCTTGGGATGGAGACCTCTTTAATATAATCTTAAACAATTTTATTATTCCAAACTGACTGCTCTAGTCATCTCAAGGATATAAGCCTTCCATCTTGCGAGCTTTCTCTACCTTTCATCCGTTTCTGCTTTGGCTCTAGCTTTGAACCGATGACGATTAGATGGCTTGAACTCATAACGCTCATCCACTGGGCGGCCTTCTTATTTTCCCACCACCGTTGTGGAGGGGGGAGTTATTAGCCACTAGGGTATCCAAACAGGTAACTTCCCTGACGACCTCTAGAAAAAGCGCTTGCAGAGTATTTGCCGCACCATTTATCCTTCCCGAATTTGGTGTCCTTACCATTACCTACCTCACATATCGTGTTGGCGTGGAAGGGATCCTCCACTTTCGCAATTCCTTTCCATAAGTAGGAGGCCTTACCGTGTATGCTTCTTTCCTCGAATCTGAATCTTTTTTGCCTCCGGTATAACGCGAAGGAGTTGTACCACCAGAGCTTGCACTTCTCATGAAATTTCCACCACCATTTGCACAACAATGCCATGTTCATATCTTTGTGATCCAGGACCCCTAGCCTCCCAAATTCTCTTTTCTTGCAAACCCTTCCCCAGTTAACCAGGTGAAGGCCTTTATCCTCCTCATTGGCTCATTTCCACATGAATTTTCTTCTACATATGTCAATTCTGCGGATCACCCATTTCGAAAGTTCATAATTGACATGAGATATGTCAGCAAATTGCTCAGAACCAAATTGATCAGTGTGATCCTACCTCCTATTGACAAGAAACGTCCTTTCCAACCGGCCAATCTCTTTTCAACTTTTTTCACTAGCGTCATCTAGTCCCCACGGTGCAGATTTCCAAGTCTGCTCGGAGTACCCAGATATATAAGTGGGAATTGTGCAATCTCGCAACCTAAGGAGTTCTTGACATCCCCGATAGAAAAGGACAGCTGATCTCCGAAAGAAACGATACAACTTTTGTGAAAGTTAACTCGTAATCCGGCCGAAGCTTCAAAGCATTTAATAAAAACCCCCAATGTCATGATTTCCTCTTCCTTAGTTGTGCGGAACATTAAAGTATCCTCGGCGTATTGTAATATAGCCACCATGTCAGGAATACCTTTAATGTTCAAACCCATGATGATGTAGGCATATTTCCCCCTCTTTATCATATCTACGAGTTCGCCCGCTACCAAAGTTAAGAGAAGAGGAGGCTTTACCGTTGAGCTGTATGAATGACTTCCTACCTCGGAGACACATTTGCATCCACAATCTCCATTTTTCTCCAAATTCTTCGAGCTGTAAAGCTTCATCTACACAATCCCACTCAACTGAATTAAAAGCTTTTTCAAAGTTCAGATTAAGTAAGAAATCATCCACTTTATCTTTGCATCCTCTGAAGACAATCTCGTGAGCCAACACACTGTTGTCCATAACTTTCCGCCCCCTAAAAAATCCACTTTGGGACTCCCCCACCAGGTCAGAAAGGTGGGGGATAGTCTATTGAAAGTTCTGGTATTGATGGTTGAGTTGTGAATCTCTAGGAGTCGAGTGGGAGTCCTGTGAATCGGCAAATGAGATTTTGTGGATTTAGACCAGTGGGGTCTTGGAATTGTTGTTGTGGAATTAAGTCCGACAGGATACACTAACTCTAGAGAAGGGGGATTTGTATTTTTTTAATATATAATAACCAACTTAAGGACATGCACTAGTGGAGATGTGATGGAACTTGGAAAACGTAAGTATATGCTCTTGGGTTTAGGTCCAATGGATGCGTTCCAGGACTTGTGTATTGTTTTGTCTCGAGAGGACATTTGTATGTTCGTGTGTCGAGGATCTGCAGGCCTATTCACGGAGCATACAGGGTGCATTCGCGTGTCGAGGGTTGGCGGGCCTATTCACGGAATGTACCTTGTGTATCTGCATGTCGAGGGCCTCGCAAGCCTATTCATGGGGTACAAGGCAGGGAGGTGATTCTCCGATTTTTGAGCTATTCTTACATGATGCTTGCGTGTCGAGGGTTATGATGCCTATTCGCGGAGTATTCTGGATCTTGTTTCCATCACCGTAGTAGGATTAGTTGCATAACGAGGGGTTAAACCCTATCAAGTGGAGAATGATAGGGGCTTGCACCGGACCTATGTAGAGTGGAATGCATAGAATCCGACAAGTGTGCATTAGAGAGTAGCATATAACATTGGTGTTTTCTTGACTTGGTTTTATGCATGTTTGTTTTCTGTTTTCCTACACTCGACACTTAGTCTAGTTTCACTTGCTGTTTTCATATTTTATTTATTGTTATTTCATATTCTTTTCATTTATTCTTACTGTTGATACATGTTGTTTATGATTTTATTCTTTATGCTTTATTTATGTTGCTTTTCTTTTGATGTCACTCACACCGTTATGGCTGATCCCTGTAGTTTTGGGGGTTAGGGTTATCTTTAACCTCATATTTTACATGTAGGTGCATATAGTTTGGGATTTGGATGCTTATGGTAGAATGATAACATGGCTTAGACAAATTGTAAAAGAATATGTTGTAAAAGAAAGAAATTGTAATTCAAGGTGTTCAATTTCTGCTGTGCTTTGTAAACAATTGATGTACTAAAAAGTTTTAAATTTCCCTGTATTTAGTTGCTATGTTTATGATTACATTGAAGTTGATTCTGGAATTGTGTCACGTATTTCTGAGATATTATATTGAAAATTCGGGGCGCTACAGTTATTCCAAATAACGACATCCAATAATTGTTGTCGTTATTTTCAAGAGCGGCAACAATTTAAATTTTTACTTTTTATAACTACGTATTGTGTGCAACTATTGTTGCTGTTTTTCATAACAACAACAGTTATCTCATGTCGTTGTTCCAAACAACGACTGTGGAGACAGAATGATTAAATACACCAGTCTGGTTCTAATGCCGGTTTAAACTCCAAAATACCAAGCCGGTTATGAAACATTATAGCCTCATGTAAATTTGAATTTTCACGCCGTAAATCGATAATTTCTTGAACATGTGGTGCCCACAACTTTCCTTCGCTAATGTGGGCATGTGCCGCTTCACGACGTCCAGTAAAGTGCAAGTTAAGACAGAAGAATATCATCTCTAAAATTTCTGTGATGGGCAAGCTACGAACACCTTTTAAAACTAAATGAACACTTCCAATAGATTTGTAGTCATTATACCATATCGACGACCTCGATCGGCGGAAAGTGTCTACTTCTCAATCGGCTTCTCTTTCTACCAATTAGCCTCATCAACATTAGCCACTTTAAGCTGTGCAATCTTTACCTCAAACTTCTTAGGCTGACTTTGACACACGATTACCATGAGCTTATTCGTCAAAAACTTGCTACCAATTTTTTAAATTAAAATTAGTAGCAAAATAGTGCATACAATAACGATAATATGCAAGTGGCTCCTTCCATGGTCCATACTCATTGTCCATTGTCAAAAAATACCTGCATGACGATCAGAAATGACACATAGACCTGCACGGTCTGTGACAAAGCAACAAATACAACTCGTGAACTATGGTTAGGTTTCTATGCTCTCTTCATCAACTATTGCAAATGCAAATGGAAATTGTAGGATAATGGCTCAATTCTGGTTCAATATGTTTATATCCATCGTATCTGCAGCACATCAGTCGACTGACTATGGGAACCAGTCGACTGTCCAGAGAGAAGTTTCAAAGGCTAAGGATACAGCAGCAGCAGTCGACTGAAGGTGTGTCTCAGTCGACTGTCCAGAACTAAAGACCAGTCGACTGGTAAGAAGACCAGTCGACTGTAGGCGGGTTTGTGAACTAGAAAAGGCCCATTTCGAAAGGCTCAGTAGTTTTCCTATAAATACACCCGTTAGGGTTTTGTAAAAGAGAGACCTCTATTCGGATTTTGCAGCCGTCATCTCTTGTAAGGGTTTGTTTCACCCATTGATGATTATTTGAAGAAGAAACCCCAACCGCCCCGTGAATGTAGGCACTTGTTTTGCCGAACCACATTAAATCTTTGTGTCCTTGTGTTTGCTTGTGTTTGTTTTCTGTTTTCTCTCGCTATTTTTCTCTTTGATTGGTGGTCCATTCGTATTCCGCACAACAAATGGTATCAGAGCTTTCGGTTCGACCTAGAGGGAGATGGCAAGTGATGCAGATGCAACCAAGGATGTTGTGGGATCAAGTTCGTCCAGAACAACGATTCACAACGCAAAATTTGAAGTTGAAAAATTTGATGGAACAAACAATTTCGGGATGTGGCAGTGTGAGGTGTTGGATGTTCTGGTTCAACAAGAACAAGATGTTGCTTTGGAGACAGAAAAACCAAAGAATATGTCCGATGTAGAATGGAAGAAGTTGAATCGAGTTGCGTGTGGGACTATTCGGCTCTTTATTGCGAAGGCTCAGAAGTATGATTTGATGAGGGATACCATTGCTGCGGTGCTGTGGAAGAAACTCGAAGACAAATACATGAGGAAAAGTTTGGAGAATCGGCTGTATTTGAAGAAGAGACTTTTTCGCTTCACCTATACTGAAGGTATGTCTATGAACGCTCATGTTGAATCATTTAATAAATTGTTGGCTGATTTGTTAAATTTGGATGAGCAAATTAAAGATGAAGACAAAGCCCTAATTCTGTTGAATTCATTACCTGAAAGTTATGATCATTTAGCAATAACTTTAATATATGGAAAAGACACTGTTAAATATGAAGATGTTGCAAATGCTCTGTTGAATAATGAAACTAGGAGAAGGGATAAAATGGTTGATAGAGAAACTTCTGAGGCATTGATTGTAAGGGGCAGAACTGAGACCAGATCTGAGACCAAATCTGGGAATAAAGGAAACAAATCTCGTTCCAAATCGAGAGGAGTTTCAAAGGACAGAAAGATACCAGCCAGAGATGAATGTGCTTTCTGTCATGAAAGGGGGCACTGGAAAAAGGATTGTCCTAAGCTACGAAATAAGGGAAATTCGACTGCAAATGTGATTGTTGATAATGTAGATAGTGACGATGATTTTTCTTATGCACTTGCAACTAGTCCCTCACTTTATCAAGAAGTATGGTTTCTTGATACAGCAGCCTCCTATCATATGTCTTGGAAAAAGGAGTGATTTACTTCTTTAGAGTATATGGATGGTGGGGTAGTTTTGATGGGAAATGATGCACCTTGTAAGAAGGTAGGAATCGGGAAGATTGAATTGCTAATGCACGATGGTCTTATTAGGGAGCTTTCAGATGTATGGTATGTTCCAGATTTGAAAAAGAATTTGATTTCACTTGGTGTCTTGGAGGCCAGTGGAATGAAATTTGCTAGTGAAGGTGGCATTCTGAAGGTGACTAACGGAGCACTTGTGGTGATGAAAGGGAAAAGGAAAAGGAACTTGTTTTTCTTGCAGGGAAAAACATATTTGGGTCAGGCTGCCAGTGTAACTGAAAAGCCTAAACAGGTTGTTCCCGACTCTACTAGGTTGTGGCATATGCGACTCGGGCATGCAGGAGAAAAGGCCTTGCAAGGGCTTGTGAAGCAAGGGTTGCTTAAAGATGCTAAAGGGTGCAAGTTGGAATTTTGTGAACATTGTGTTTTGGGTAAGCAAACTAGGGTGAAATTTGGTACAGCTGTACATCAGACAAAGGGTATCCTCGATTATGTGCACACAGATGTTTGGGTCCCTACTCAGATACCTTCTATGAGTGGTAGACACTGGTTTGTTACATTTGTTGATGACTACTCCAGACGAGTTTGGGTATATACCATGAAACACAAAGATGAAGTTTTGACATTGTTCACAAGTTGGAAGAAGAAAGTTGAAAACCAGACTGGAAGGAAGATTAAGGTTCTGAGATCAGATAATGGAGGGGAATACAAAAACGATCCGTTTCTGAAATTGTGTGAAGATGAAGGGATCCAGAGACACTTCACAGTTAGGAAGACTCCACAGCAAAATGGGGTTGCAGAAAGGATGAACAGAACCTTACTTGAGAAGGTGAGATGTATACTAGCACAGTCTGGATTGAAGAAGACATTTTGGGCAGAAGCTGTTATATATGCAAGCCACATTGTCAACCGTTTACCATCAGCAGCACTTGAAGGAAAAACACCTATTGAGGTATGGAGTGGTAAACCTGCATCTGATTATAGTTTATTGCATATATTTGGTTGTCCTGCTTATTTTCATGTAACTGAAACTAAACTTGATGCAAGAGCCAAGAAGGCTATATTTGTTGGTTTTAGTACTGGTGTCAAAGGTTACAGGTTGTGGTGTCCAGAACAGAAAAAGTTAGTAATCAGCAGGGATGTCACCTTTGATGAGACCAGCATGATCAGCTCGGGACAGTCGACTAGTCCTCATGTGCAGTCGACTGGTGATCCTGATTAAGAGAAGCAGAAGATTAGCTCGGGACAGTCGACTGGTAGATGCTCTCAGTCGACTGGTGCGAGAGTTCTCCAACAGGTGGAATTAGAAAAGCTTTCAGTTGAAAATCCTACTCCTGTCCAAAATGAAGATGATGTGGTTGATACTGAGGATGAGGAAGAAGTTCCTATCCAAGACCCTCCCCAGCAGGAAGAATCAATTGCAGCAAGAAGGCAAAGAAGAGATATCAAACGACCATCTCGCTTTACAGAAACAGTTGCATTTGCTCTTCCCATTGTTGATGATGAAGTGCCCTCCAACTTCAAGGAAGCTACTAGAAGTTCTGAAAATGCAGATTGAAAAGTTGCTATGGATGAAGAGATGGACTCTCTTCATAAGAACAAGACTTGGGATCTAGTGCAATTGCCAAAGGGGAAGAAAGCCATCGGTTGCAAGTGGGTATATACGTAGAAAGAATGTCCAAAAGACAGTGTTCGGTTCAAGGCTAGACTAGTTGCAAAGGGATATGCTCAAAAGGAAGGAATTGACTATAATGAAGTGTTCTCTCCAGTTGTGAAGCATCCTTCTATTCGGATTTTGTTGGCATTGGTAGCACAGTTTGATCTTGAATTGACACAGATGGATGTGAAGACTGCATTCTTACATGGGGACCTGGATGAAGAAATTTATATGTTGCAGCCGGATGGGTTTAAGACAGCTGGGAAGGAAAATTATGTTTGCAGGTTGAAGAAGTCTCTCTATGGGTTGAAGCAATCTCCAAGGCAGTGGTATTTGAGGTTTGATCAGTTTATGAAAGTGCAGGGATATTCCAGAAGTGAGTATGATCATTGTGTCTATTTCAGAAAATTGCAGGATGGTTCTTTCATATATCTGTTATTATATGTGGATGACATGTTGATTGCCTCTAAAAATGCTAAGGAGATTCAAAATTTGAAGAATCAGCTGAGTTCTGAATTCGAGATGAAGGATCTTGGTGAAGCCAAGAAGATACTTGGGATGGAGATAGCTAGAGACAGAGCAAAGGGCATAGTGAGTTTGACACAGAAGCAATATCTTTTGAAGGTGCTGAAACGGTTTGGTATAGATGAGAAAACTAAACCAGTCAGTACACCCTTAGCCACTCATTTCAGAATTAGTGCTTCTCAGTCTCCAAGTACAGATGAAGAGAGACAGTATATGGCTAATGTACCTTACACTAGTGTGGTTGGCAGTTTGATGTATGCCATGGTGTGTACTCGACCAGACATCTCTCAGGCGGTGAGTATGGTTAGTCGATATATGCATGATCCAGGCAGAGAGCATTGGCAAGCAGCTAAATGGATTTTGAGGTACCTAAGTGGCACCACAGATGTGGGTTTGAAGTTTGAAAGGGATGACAATATTAGCAGGTTATTGGTGGGTTATGTTTATTCTGACTATGCAGGTGATCTAGATAAGAGGCGGTCTACTACAGGCTATTTGTTTACTATGGCTAGAGCACCTATAAGTTGGAGGTCCAATTTGCAGTCCACTGTAGCGTTGTCTACTACTGAGGCTGAATACATGGCAGTTGCTGAGGCCATGAAGGAAGCTATTTAGATTCATGGACTTTTGAAGAGCTTGGGAATTCATCGGGAGAAGGTGGAGGTACACTGTGACAGTCAGAGTGCTATCCATTTAGCGAAGAACCGAGTTCATCATTCGAGGACCAAACATATTGATGTCCGTTATCATTTTGTGCGTGATTTGATAAAGGATGATGATATTCTTCTGGTGAAGATTGGGACAGCTGATAATCCTGCTGATATGTTGACCAAAATTGTTGGGGCAGCCAAGTCCAAGCATTGCATGAACCTGGCTAATATTTTGCATGCTTGATGATTTGGAATGGGCGGTTGGAATGGTGCTTCGCTATTTGTTTGGTTAGTATGTGATATCATACTAAGGTGGAGTTTATTTTTGTTACATTTGGTGATGAGCATTTGTTTTGGAGTATTTTTTGGAGATTGCTTGGGCTACTTGGAAGATCTCGTCAAGGTGGAGATTGTTGGATACTTGGAAGATCTCGCCAAGGTGGAGATTGTAGGATAATGGCTCGATTCTGGTTCAATTTGTTTATATCCATCGTATCTGCAGCACATCAGTCGACTGACTATGGGAACCAGTCGACTGTCCAGAGAGAAGTTTCAAAGGCTAAGGATACAGCAGCAGCAGTCGATTGAAGGTGTGTCTCAATCGACTGTCCAGAACTAAAGACCAGTCGACTGGTAAGAAGACCAGTCGACTGTAGGCGGGTTTGTGAACTAGAAAAGGCCCATTTCGAAAGGCCCAGTAGTTTCCCTATAAATACACCCGTTAGGGTTTTGTAAAAGAGAGACCTCTATTCGGATTTTGCAGCCGTCATCTCTTGTAAGGGTTTGTTTCACCCATTGGTGATTATTTGAAGAAGAAACCCCAACCGCCCTGTGGATGTAGGCACTTGTTTTGCCGAACCACATTAAATCTTTGTGTCCTTGTATTTGCTTGTGTTTGTTTTCTGTTTTCTCTCGCTATTTTTCTCTTTGATTGGTGGTCCATTCGTATTCCGCACAACAGAAACAACCTACCGTTTGCATTTGGCGAAACAGTTATCAACAAACAACCTATGTAATTTCCATACAAATGTGTTCCCTCTATACTTATAACTGGTCTGTATGTCTTAAAACCTTCAAAAGACCTCCTTGAATGTTTCCTCGGTGGGACCAGACACAACCTTGGTCCAATGGATGACCGTTCCTGGATTTGAAGCTTGAATTGTTGTGAGAAGAGAAGATAATTTAGTGCAAGCTTCTTGAAAGGAACCAGACAACCGCTCAATCACTTTATGTTTCGCCTTCCAAGATTTCCTGTATGAAGTAGTGTAATTGAACTGAAGCTTGACTATCTCAATTATGGCCCATGGTGTTACTCCTAGTTGTACCTTCACAACATTCAATATCATCGTTGATACATTCTTCGAATCAATTTTACTATGATCTTGATTCAATGTCGAATTCACACATGTATGCGGACCTTCAATGTTCTTCACCACGAAAAAAGATTGTCCTTTGGAACAATTGCACGCAGCTGCTATGGACAACCCACTTCATTTACAAGCTCCAAATTTTCTGCAATCTCCTCGGGTGTATGTTTGATCGGTGCGATTTATATCTGACATAGTATAAACTTGGGGTCGATTTCAACATCATGAACTCCCGATGGTTCTTCATGGAGTACATCTTAACTTGATGTTGTGTAGTATCTTTAGTTGGAAATTTTTGACCGATGGAGAGTTCATCAATGTTCGAAGACCCGATAGAAGACTGTGGATGTTCATGTATGGTTGCACGGGTCATCCATTCACTCCTACTGCCCCTCATGTACTGATGCACTAATGGATTGATTTAGCGACACCACATTGTTAACATGTACATTAACATTAATACCATTAATCAGACCTTCTCCGACTTCCTCCTCCTCCTCAACTTCAAGCCATTGATCCTCATCTTCTTTCTCTTCTACCAAATCGTTATTAATAATGATGTTGTCAAAGTCTTGCATGATCATGTCAGTGTGTAGAATACTTTGTGTCGAGGTGAAAGGATGTATCGGCTCATATTCTGTGGTAATAGGTTCTGTTGGAGTTGTGCTAATGTCTTCTTGTGTATTTGGTATTCTTCCATGTGACTCGGCAGATGGTTTCAAAATCCTAACGGGGCTTGGACTTGGAATAACAACTGGCCTAATGTTTGAAAGCTTAATTTGCTCAATATATAACTCCAATACAGTCCAACTACAACTTGGATCAAGTGTCCTAGCAATCATGGACCTTAGTGCATTATCATTATCTATTAGCACCACCAAGAAATATTGTCATTCTCTTATACTAACAGCATAACAGGCTTTGATTTTGACACTCCATTCACCTCTATCCCAATTCTTAAGTGTAAATATATTATCTACTAGTTGTGAGTATATAAAGTTACAGAGAGCCTAAATAATGACCAGTTCAACATCGTTATATCAATATACAATCTTCGGATCTTAAATTATTTCACCTCCAAAATATAATCAAATAGGTATATCATAATCCATACCACAATATATATGGACACATATTCAAGTTATTAACTACTCACAAGAATAACCTATGCATACATATAAAACATATGGTTATAAAAATACCTTCAAATTAGACCGTCACTTGGATTGTTTGAAAATACGTCGTGGATGAAGAATGAGATGACCCAATACAATGTTGGAGATTTTAAGAATGGGGGATTTGAATTTCGGTGGGAGAGGGAGAGGGAGAGGGAGGTAAGAGATATGAAGTTTGAAAGGAAACAATCACTTGGATATTGGGTTTTAGGGTTTTAGTGTTTTGGGTTCAGGAGTGGGGAAAAAAAGATCTAAAGTGAGGGGAAATAGAATGGGGGCACTATTTATATGTAATTGCTATTATAGCTGATGCCGCTATCCCAAACAATGACATCTGTAATGCGAATGCAGTTGTTGGGGATAGCGGCATCAACTATAAGATTTTCTCACATTTGCAAATTTTTTCCAAGTCAGAGAGTACACGATTGAGAAGAAGTTAACTAATGCCGTTATTCAAAATAGGGGCATGTGAATTTTTTTAAGAGATGCCGCTATTGGAAACAACGACATGTAAATAATCTATGTTGTTATTTTCAATAGCGGTTAATACTGACGTGTCCAAAATTGGGTCAGTTGGATAAATAATTTAAAAGTGGATCAAATTGATCAATATTTTGAAAAAATGGGTCAGTACGGACAAAATTCTTTAAATAGGTGGTCCATGCATCCAAGTTCACACTTAAGAAATTGAAGATTTTGCCGTACTACCCCACTTTTTGAAAATATTTAGCGGTCTGCCCTACTTCCCAAAACAATTAGCGATATGCCCTTGTTTAAGACACGTCAGCAAGAAACGTTATTGGGAAAAACGACATAGGTTATTTCCATACCGTTCTTCCCAATAACGACATCTGTTTGAAAAAAAAATTGCATGTCGTTATTTGGAATAACGGCATAGGTTGTTTTGTTTTTCGAGAACTTGTAGTCTCCACTTAGAGAAAAAATTGCAAGTATGAAAAATCTTATAACAGATGCCGTTATTTCAAATAACGGCATTCTCAATACTGATGCCGTTATTTGGAATAACGGCATCAGTTATAAATTTTTTAAATAAAAAAGTAACTTATTATTCATCCTCTCTGATGAATAAGTAAAAAAAAAAAAAAAAAAAATTATAACTGATGCCGTTATTCTGCCGTTGTTTGGAAACAGAAAGAATTAATATAAAAAATAATAATAATAAATTATAACTTGTCACGCCCCGCTTCCCGGAATACGGAAATACAGGCACGTAACTGAGGTCCAGCGAATGATATAAGTACGCCAACTCATATCATCCATAAGCTGTACTAGTCTTAACTCAACAATATAAGAAAAATAAATCACAACCACGCAGAAAACATAATCACATAAACGATAATGAAATTCGATAACCAAATCTGAAATACAAGAACTTACCAAGTAGCTCGAGAGGCTCCAGCTCCAATCGTAGAGAAACTGCTCCCCGATGCCTTCTGAAAAATTCTCCTTGTACACCTGTACTTGTTCATCTAAAAGGAAAAAAAAATAATTTGTCCTTAGAGCAAGTCGTGGACATGCAAGTGGAGAAACAGTGAAACAATGGAAATGGTGGCATAGCAATGAATTCAAATAAACGATGCAGTCGATGGTGTTGAACAGTGTAAATGAGATAACAGTATAATATGCATTAAATACGGTTTACCAAAATAACGATAAACAATACCAATAATGACAATAATAATGAGAACACTGTTCATTAAGATAACAATATGCGATGATAATGCGATGAGAGCCTTAGGTCTATTATTCATTCTTTTATCCTAGCTAATGCACGTACTACTGCATCCCATACTACAGGTTCCATGCATACAATCAATTTCGTTTAGACCAAGGTGGTAGATTCTATAGTTCATGTACTCGGGAACATTATTCATTAATGACCGATGATCGAATAAATTGAGATACTGAGTCAGTAATCTACAATTAACCGATGACCGATATGACCAATAGACCGATAGACCGATAGACCGATAATTAGGGAAACACGGGCCCCTCTTCCGAGTACAGTCACCATATCATCAACTACCCTAATCAACCCTTAACCCCGGCTTGATTTACTTTCTTTATTCGATTGTCATACAATAATGTAATTAATAAGGGATGCTAGAGAAGGTGACAAAACAATCCTAAGATCATGCAATATATTATATACAATTAAATACACTAAATATAACATTATAAACACGATTGTACATTATAAAATATAGAATCCCAATTCTGGACAGCGGTAGGTTGCTGTACCAAAATCAGCATTCCCGTTGCTACAGGGCAGCAAATGTGGATCCGTCAGGTGGTCTAGAAACTAGACTCCCGCCCGGTTCCAACGCATACTTAAAAGTTACATTCTGACAACGGTAGCTAGGTGAAATTTCAATAATCTTTATAGGTTTAAGTTTCTGGCTGGGTGTAGATGTTGTCTAATCTATATTATAAAGGCAGTAAATAAATATTATAAAAATCAGTAAAAATACTTTTTAACACCCTGAATATGTCATTTACAAATCTGGAATTTATTTTGGTCATATATGATCAATAGTTCACTTAATTCATTAGCCTAAGTCGTTATGTGCGTGAATCTGTAATTTCAGCGCAGCTGTGGTAAAAGGTTCATAACTGGAGCTGTATAACTCCGAATTCGAAAATTTTGGTGTCTATCGACATCTAGACAGATAGACCTACGTTTTACTTTCAGGGGGTTTCTGGTTTTAATGAAGTGTTCTAGGTCTAAACAGCACGTTAAGGTTCAGATTAGCGTAGTTTTCTGAATAGTACTCTATATGTTTATTTTAAGTAAAATGGTAAAAATTAAAATTTAATAATAGTAAATTGGAGTTTAATTAATCTTAATCGCAGCGAATCAACCTTAGGTGAACATGGTATTAATATAGGTGATGTCTAACATTTTAATAATTACAATTCAACAATTTAGCAATAACATTCACAATAACGATCAACAAATTTCTACAATCTACTATAGCTATTTGTCATTTAATTTCATGATGTGAAATGTGTCTACAATTCCCTATTTTTATAATCAATAACTATAACTATATAGTATATGAACATTCTATACTTTAGAGGCAAAAGATGGCACGATGTCGAGATTACCACTTGGATTCGCTCGTGTAAATCCGTGGCATCTCGACGATTGATACAGCAATATTTCGCGATTTTAAAATAAGATCCACTTGCGGAATTTCAACAATATTTATCGAATATGATACAAAAAAAATACATTCGATAGAAGTGACTTGCCTTTAGGACGACGTTAGATCCGATATATTGAGAATAAGGGGATCGAAGTCCCGACGACACGGCGACGAGCAACGACCACGATAATCACGATCGGGCACCGATCTCGATGATGATCAAGATCAAGATGAAGATCCAGCGAATCCAACGGCCGAGATCGAACATACATAAACATATAAGAATTAGAATAGTACCAAAATATACCATGATTGATAATTGATGAATGAATACAAAAGTAGATCATAAGTTTACTCACCAAGCAAAGGACGAATGAGACGATCAAAGACCGAGATCAAATTGATCAACCAATCGACGGCCGAGTTCAAAGGTCTAGATCAAGATCAAGATGTTGACTGTGATCGCGATGATCAAAAGAGATCCGACGGTCGAGATCGAGTATCTTGATAATGATGATGACGATCGGGTCGGATCGACGATCGGATTGTCCAGATCAAGAGATCTAGATTAGATCAGACGATGTTCAAGATCGGACGACCCACAATCGAAGAGATCAAGATCTGATTGAGTGGACGGCCCAGATTCAATCAATCACAAAACTTCATCCTCCCTCCTTCTTCTTCTTCAGAACAGGGGAAGAGAGAACCCACGGCGACGGCACTGTGGCGGGGCGGCGAGGCTGCTGCGGTGAGGCGGCGATGACGAGGAAGATGACGAGGCACGCCGGCAGCGATGGCGAGGGCTGCGGGGCACGCACAGGAGAGGAGGTGGCAGCCACGGCTGGCGAAGGCTGTCGACGTCGAGACGGGGAGGAGAGGTTGTTGGCGTCGTCGACTGAAGGCGCGATGGGCTGGGCTGGCGTTGGTGCAGTCGTGAGCGGCGAGGGGAGGACCAGGAAGAGGAGATGCCGCCGGTGGAGGGGAGCAGGGGTCGACACGGGCGGAGGAAGGTGGCGACATGAGTTGAAGGGCATCGAAATGTTGAAGATGATGGAATAGGTTAACAGTGGCGGCTGCAGTAGTTAGGATTAGTGTTTATTAGGGTTAGGTTAGGTTGATTAAGAGTTTAAATAGAATGGGTTAATGGGTTTGGGTAGTGGATACTGGATATGGGTTGTGGGTTGTAAATAGGATAGGGTATTGGGTTTTAAATGGGTTAAAATCCATTAAGAATAGAATTAGGGTTGTAGGATTATTAAATCCAATAGAATATATATATATTTTTTTTATAAAAGTATTAGATAAAAGTATGATCCATATAAAAATGTAATTTGCATTACACTATAGAGTTTATTTGAAATAACTGCAAATACCATTAGTAAATAAAAGTGAATTTTTAACATCCAGTCAAAAATTTCAATAATAACCACAATACTAATATAATAATAAAAATAAGAATTGTGTTACAATATAATAATAATAATAAAATCATAGGAATAGTTGCAAATAAATTTATTGATTGAAAACAGATTTTAATAAGATATTAAATAGTACAATTTGTCAAAAGAAAGGTAAAGTGGAAAAATAAATTTAAAAGTTTTAACTGTAGAAAAATACACAGAAAATATATCTATATATGGGAAACAGGGGTTA
Source organism: Hemerocallis citrina (assembly GCA_017893485.1). Classification (NCBI taxonomy): domain Eukaryota; kingdom Viridiplantae; phylum Streptophyta; class Magnoliopsida; order Asparagales; family Asphodelaceae; genus Hemerocallis; species Hemerocallis citrina. The sequence goes on from CM030363.1 coordinate 267,942,316, forward strand.
CAAATCCTACCCACCTTACAACAAAATTTCGTCCTCGAAATTTGCTTAGGCGGCGGTACATAGGATTGGGCTAAGCAAACTGGGGGTAACAAGGCAGAGAATTAAAGGAGAAGGAACAAGCAGTGGCAACACTAGAGGAATAAGAAAATGGATAACAATGAGGTCAAATAGAAGTCATGAAAGAACAATAAGTAGCGTCAAGAGGAAGGAAAGAACACACGGTAACAAAGTAAAATAGAGAGTATGCAGAACTGGAATCAAAAAAAAAAAAAAAAAGAGACAGGCAAGAATCAAACCATTCAAGGATTCAACGGATGAAGATGAATACAAGTAACAGAGGGAAACAACAATACAAAGAACCAGATGCAACAAGGGGATCCCGGAACCTGTGGGTTATGGGCCCACCACGCTTCCGCTACGCTACTCCGATAGTGGCGACGTTCCCAGCTCCAGACATGTCGTTGTAGACCACGTGACACCAGGCGACGATCCGAGCTGAAGGAAAAGAACGAGGCACCAAAAATCAAGGAGAATATGGGCTCCAAATAGAGATAACCAATAATGCAAAGCGAATATGGGGCTTTAGCTTCAATCTAAGTAATTAAAAGATACAACACAAGTCAACCCTAATGGCTTTAACAGAAATAATAACAACAACAATATCAATGATAATAATATCAATAGTAGTAGAATAATAATAACAAAATAAATATAACAATGGTAATAATAAAAATGTAATAATAATAACAATAATATTAAAATTATTAATAACAACAACGATACAAGTAATAATGACCATAATAAATTAATAATAATAACAAAAATAATAACAACAATAGTAGCAGTAATCAAAATCATCACAATCATACGACAGTAATAATATAATAAAATAAAAATATCAACAATACTAATAATAATGATAATATATACATGACAAAATAGAATTCAACACCTTCATGAAAATAATGCAATAACAATGATAACATTAAAAATAATATCGATAATAATAATAATATTAATAATAATAGCATTAATAACAATAATATCAATAAAGTAACAGTAATAATAATGATAAAAATAATAACAGTAATAAAGATAATGAAAACAATAATAATAACATCAATTGAAATGACATTAATAATAATAATACCAATAATAGCGAAAAATATTCCTTTACCATCAGTTTCATTATATAAGTAAAGAGTTTTGAAATATCAATTAGTAATAGGTAGAAAATCTTGCCTCCTTAACATCAATTTGCATATTTGCCTTCACGACATCAGATTTCAAATTGCCATCCAAATATTCGGCTGCACATTTTGCCTCGCCGATATCCAGTTGCAATTTGCCTCCATTGACATCGAGTTGCATATTTGCCATCTCGACATTAGGTTGCACCGAAGTAGTGAAATGTATATAAAATTGAGCATGCTTAGGCTCAAAATAAATTAATAATAATAATAATAGTAACGATAATAATAATAACACGAATAGCAATAATAATAACAAAATATTGATACTATTAACAATAAGAATAACAATGATAAGAACAGTGATCACAACAATAATGATAACAGTAATCGCAAAAAGAATGATGATAATAATAATAATAATAATAATAATAATAATAATAATAATAATAATATTGAAATATTAACATCACTTAGAAAAGTAGTAATGCAAGACAAGATATAGTTTGGGTCCAACATTTGTGGAAGTAATTCATCATTAATCAATAATAATAAAATAATGAAAACAACAATAAGAATATCAATAGTAGTAAAAATAATAATAATACTAGTAATGATAATGAAAATAATATTAATAATAATAGTAGTAATAATAGCATTATACAACAAAATGAGAATTAGTCTTATCGAAATAATCCAGTAGAAATATATAGTCGATCAAAAAAAAAATGAAAAGTGTAGTTAAAATATACCATTATTCGGAATAACAAGAATTCTTGTTGAGAAATATTTTTATAGAAGATCGAAAATAAATATAACAATTAATAATCGAAATATAGAAAGTATTCGGGAAAATTAATTATGAGGAGAAAATAGGTAGGAGAGAAATGAAGCTATACCCAAAAAAAAGAGTTAAAGAGAATGATGACTAGGAGGGACAAAAGAAAATTAAGGAATTGAATACGAAGGAAGAAGGACAATGGGCAAAATCAGAATTGAAGAGAATATAGCAAGGAAGAAATAACCAACACGATACTCAATATGAAGCAACCTATGGAGACGAATGCAAGGCAGGAAAAACAATGGACGACACACGAGCTGAAATAAGAAGGCGTCAACGAGACAAGAAGAAAATCAGAGATTGCTTGCACCGGAATAATATGGGTACAAAAGAAAGATTCTATACCCAATAAGAAATCAATGAGTGTGAGTGAATGGAAGGGACAAAACAATTGAGTAATGAAAGAACCGAATGTAAAGGGATCAAGGAGGAATCAAAACAGAGGAGTATCCAGATTATGTTGGTTATTCATTATCCATGTGATTCACGGGTTGTACATATTGTTCAGTTAACTGGTTGAGTCAAGTCTGGCTAATGTATTAGTCAACTAACACATTAGCCCAAACCTGAGCTCTGATACCACTAAAAACCTTGTCATGCCCCGCTTCCCGGAATACGGAAATACAGGCACGTAACTGAGGTCCAGCGAATGATATAAGTACGCCAACTCATATCATCCATAAGCTGTACTAGTCTTAACTCAACAATATAAGAAAAATAAATCACAACCACGCAGAAAACATAATCACATAAACGATAATGAAATTCGATAACCAAATCTGAAATACAAGAACTTACCAAGTAGCTCGGGAGGCTCCAGCTCCAATCGTAGAGAAACTGCTCCCCGATGCCTTCTGAAAAATTCTCCTTGTACACCTGTACTTGTTCATCTAAAAGGAAAAAAAATAATTTGTCCTTAGAGCAAGTCGTGGACATGCAAGTGGAGAAACAGTGAAACAATGGAAATGGTGGCATAGCAATGAATTCAAATAAACGATGCAGTCGATGGTGTTGAACAGTGTAAATGAGATAACAGTATAATATGCATTAAATACGGTTTACCAAAATAACGATAAACAATACCAATAATGACAATAATAATGAGAACACTGTTCATTAAGATAACAATATGCGATGATAATGCGATGAGAGCCTTAGGTCTATTATTCATTCTTTTATCCTAGCTAATGCACGTACTACTGCATCCCATACTACAGGTTCCATGCATACAATCAATTTCGTTTAGACCAAGGTGGTAGATTCTATAGTTCATGTACTCGGGAACATTATTCATTAATGACCGATGATCGAATAAATTGAGATACTGAGTCAGTAATCTACAATTAACCGATGACCGATATGACCAATAGACCGATAGACCGATAGACCGATAATTAGGGAAACACGGGCCCCTCTTCCGAGTACAGTCACCATATCATCAACTACCCTAATCAACCCTTAACCCCGGCTTGATTTACTTTCTTTATTCGATTGTCATACAATAATGTAATTAATAAGGGATGCTAGAGAAGGTGACAAAACAATCCTAAGATCATGCAATATATTATATACAATTAAATACACTAAATATAACATTATAAACACGATTGTACATTATAAAATATAGAATCCCAATTCTGGACAGCGGTAGGTTGCTGTACCAAAATCAGCATTCCCGTTGCTACAGGGCAGCAAATGTGGATCCGTCAGGTGGTCTAGAAACTAGACTCCCGCCCGGTTCCAACGCATACTTAAAAGTTACATTCTGACAACGGTAGCTAGGTGAAATTTCAATAATCTTTATAGGTTTAAGTTTCTGGCTGGGTGTAGATGTTGTCTAATCTATATTATAAAGGCAGTAAATAAATATTATAAAAATCAGTAAAAATACTTTTTAACACCCTGAATATGTCATTTACAAATCTGGAATTTATTTTGGTCATATATGATCAATAGTTCACTTAATTCATTAGCCTAAGTCGTTATGTGCGTGAATCTGTAATTTCAGCGCAGCTGTGGTAAAAGGTTCATAACTGGAGCTGTATAACTCCGAATTCGAAAATTTTGGTGTCTATCGACATCTAGACAGATAGACCTACGTTTTACTTTCAGGGGGTTTCTGGTTTTAATGAAGTGTTCTAGGTCTAAACAGCACGTTAAGGTTCAGATTAGCGTAGTTTTCTGAATAGTACTCTATATGTTTATTTTAAGTAAAATGGTAAAAATTAAAATTTAATAATAGTAAATTGGAGTTTAATTAATCTTAATCGCAGCGAATCAACCTTAGGTGAACATGGTATTAATATAGGTGATGTCTAACATTTTAATAATTACAATTCAACAATTTAGCAATAACAATCACATTAACGATCAACAAATTTCTACAATCTACTATAGCTATTTGTCATTTAATTTCATGATGTGAAATGTGTCTACAATTCCCTATTTTTATAATCAATAACTATAACTATATAGTATATGAACATTCTATACTTTAGAGGCAAAAGATGGCACGATGTCGAGACTACCACTTGGATTCGCTCGTGTAAATCCGTGGCATCTCGACGATTGATACAGCAATATTTCGCGATTTTAAAATAAGATCCACTTGCGGAATTTCAACAATATTTATCGAATATGATACAAAAAAAATACATTCGATAGAAGTGACTTGCCTTTAGGACGACGTTAGATCCGATATATTGAAAATAAGGGGATCGAAGTCCCGACGACACGGCGACGAGCAACGACCACGATAATCACGATCGGGCACCGATCTCGATGATGATCAAGATCAAGATGAAGATCCAGCGAATCCAACGGCCGAGATCGAACATACATAAACATATAAGAATTAGAATAGTACCAAAATATACCATGATTGATAATTGATGAATGAATACAAAAGTAGATCATAAGTTTACTCACCAAGCAAAGGACGAATGAGACGATCAAAGACCGAGATCAAATTGATCAACCAATCGACGGCCGAGTTCAAAGGTCTAGATCAAGATCAAGATGTTGACTGTGATCGCGATGATCAAAAGAGATCCGACGGTCGAGATCGAGTATCTTGATAATGATGATGACGATCGGGTCGGATCGACGATCGGATTGTCCAGATCAAGAGATCTAGATTAGATCAGACGATGTTCAAGATCGGACGACCCACAATCGAAGAGATCAAGATCTGATTGAGTGGATGGCCCAGATTCAATCAATCACAAAACTTCATCCTCCCTCCTTCTTCTTCTTCAGAACAGGGGAAGAGAGAACCCACGGCGACGGCACTGTGGCGGGGCGGCGAGGCTGCTGCGGTGAGGCGGCGATGACGAGGAAGATGACGAGGCACGCCGGCAGCGATGGCGAGGGCTGCGGGGCACGCACAGGAGAGGAGGTGGCAGCCACGGCTGGCGAAGGCTGTCGACGTCGAGACGGGGAGGAGAGGTTGTTGGCGTCGTCGACTGAAGGCGCGATGGGCTGGGCTGGCGTTGGTGCAGTCGTGAGCGGCGAGGGGAGGACCAGGAAGAGGAGATGCCGCCGGTGGAGGGGAGCAGGGGTCGACGCAGGCGGAGGAAGGTGGCGACATGAGTTGAAGGGCATCGAAATGTTGAAGATGATGGAATAGGTTAACAGTGGCGGCTGCAGTAGTTAGGATTAGTGTTTATTAGGGTTAGGTTAGGTTGATTAAGAGTTTAAATAGAATGGGTTAATGGGTTTGGGTAGTGGATACTGGATATGGGTTGTGGGTTGTAAATAGGATAGGGTATTGGGTTTTAAATGGGTTAAAATCCATTAAGAATAGAATTAGGGTTGTAGGATTATTAAATCCAATAGAATATATATATATTTTTTTATAAAAGTATTAGATAAAAGTATGATCCATATAAAAATGTAATTTGCATTACACTATAGAGTTTATTTGAAATAACTGCAAATACCATTAGTAAATAAAAGTGGATTTTTAACATCCAGTCAAAAATTTCAATAATAACCACAATACTAATATAATAATAAAAATAAGAATTGTGTTACAATATAATAATAATAATAAAATCATAGGAATAGTTGCAAATAAATTTATTGATTGAAAACAGATTTTAATAAGATATTAAATAGTACAATTTGTCAAAAGAAAGGTAAAGTGGAAAAATAAATTTAAAAGTTTTAACTGTAGAAAAATACACAGAAAATATATCTATATATGGGAAACAGGGGTTACATAACTGATGCCGTTATTCCGAATAACGGCATCAGTTATATTTTTTTATTTTTTTTACTTTTTATTAATTCTTTCTGTTTCCAAACAACGGCAAAAGTGCATATTGATATATTCAATAACGGCATCAGTCATTCGAATGCCGTTATTCAGGATAACGGCATTGTTTATAAGTTTTTTTCACACTTAGAACTTTTTAAACTTAGAAGATTCACACTTGTAAGACAAATATACTGATGCCGTTATTCCAAATAACGGCATGCAATTTTTTTTTCAAACAGATACCGTTATTGGGAAGAACGGCATCGAAATAACCTATGCCGTTTTTCCCAATAACGTTTCTTGCTGACGTGTCCTAAACAATGGTATATCGCTAATTATTTTGGGAAGTAGGGCAGACCGCTAAATATTTTCAAAAAGTGGGGCAGTGCGGCAAAATTTTCTAACAAATTTTGGAGTTTTTTACCGTAATAGGCCACTTTTTGAAAATATTTGCGATTATGGGCCAATTTTGAAATATTAGTGCTCGTGGGCTACTTTGTGTCACGTCAGCATCGGCCGCTATTCTCATTACCGACCTCTTTATTTTGAAAGTCGCTAATGGTAATAACGGCCTCTATTTTAAAATATTTGGAAAAAAAATTTCGTTGTCGCTATTCCCACTAGCGACCTTAGTATATATGAGGTCACTAATGGGATTAGCGACCTCAAATGAATGTATTGAGACACTTAGCGATTTCTAGAGAGTTTTTGCTCTCTTTAGAAAGAAAAAAAAAACCGTGGTCGCTATTGGGAATAACGACCTTAGTATATATGAGGCCGCTAATGGGATTAGTGACCTTTAATGAATTGTATTATAACACTTAGCAAAATCTAGAGAACTTTTGCTCTCTGAAAAAATAACAATCAATTTATTTTTGAAACCGAAGTCGCTATCCGAATAGCGACCTTAGTTGTACAAAGGTCGCTATTCGAAATAGATGCCTTTATAGTACTAAGGTCGCTATTCCGAATGGAAGCTTTAATTGTGTAACTATTTTACAAATTTTACAAAGAACAAGGAGATCGTGTTTCCTACTGAGGTCGCTACTGCAAATAACGATCTAAGTATACTAACGGCGCTATTCCCAATAGCGACATCAATTTTAAATTTTTTGGGAAAGCTCTTTAGGAATCGCTTAGTGTCTCAATACATTCATTTGAGGTCGCTAATCCCATTAGCGACCTCATATATACTAATGTCGCTAGAGGGAATAGCGACAGTAAACAAAAAAATCGATTTTTTTTAAAACATAGGCTGCTATTCGTATTAGCGACATTAAAAAATGAATAGGTCGCTAATGAGAATAGCGGCCGCTGCTGACGTGGCACAATGTAGCCCTAGTTTCGAAATTAGTCCATAATCGCAAATATTTTCAAAAAGTGGCCTATGACGGCAAAAAAATCAAAATTTTGTCTCTTTGCACATGTCTAATGTCTTCCAGCATCCCTTAAATTTTTATTCCCCGATGAAGAGAAGTCCCAGTTTTGTACTCCAGAGGCAAGAGTTTGTCAACCCACGGACCATAGATCATCCTCCGAAATACTTCTTTCGCAATGGACAACGGAGGAACCAATAAGAAGTGGAACTTCGAGATCTCCATCGACCCAGCGGGCGGCGGTGGCGCGTTCTCGGTGCGAGTGTATCTCAACAGCCTGTTCGCTCAAATCGATAAAACCAATGGCAGAACTGTAATTCCTCTGGGACATGGCGACCCTTCCAGTTTCGAGTGCTTTCGTACGACTACCGTAGCTGAGGATGCCGTTGAGGCTGCTCTTCGGTCGGCCGAGTTCAACGGGTATTCGCCCGCCGCCGGCCTTCCATCTGCTAGAGCGTAAGATCCCACTTTATACATCTAAAACACATGCAGCAAGGTTTAGTGAAATTTAATTACCCTTAGATAATTTCATTTCATAATTTAACCAAGTTAAATTTTGATAGTTTCAGGACCTGTTTTCATTTCCATAATTTATTAGTTTCCACTCTTTATAGTTTTAGGACATGTTTGGGAACAAAGTTAGGATATGCCCCGTTTGGTTACGGAGATTATGTAAGATCATACGTGGAGGTATGATACCTACCTTTGGCTCCATTTGGAGATTTTTTTTTTGAAAGTGTCCAAAAAGTTGAAGATACCTACAGTTATCTCGACTCCAAAAATGATTTAAGTTATCTTACCTTCAGAGTCAAATGCTTTTTAGTATAGATATCCATACTTTGTAGGTATGGTCCAAGATACCTATAGATTGTATACCTGGACCTTCATCTAAAAAAAATACGCATAGGTATCTAACCCTTGTTTGGCCTTAATAAATAACTTCAAGATAGTATTTGGAATCTTGTAACTTGAGTTGCAACTAGTTTTAGTTCCAACAACATGCCGGTTTATTTCAAATGAACACTAAACATTCTTCAAAACTACCACTGAAGGTTGAATTTATTTCATGTAAGCTGAACATGGCATAGAGTCAGGCCTCTTTAGGGACCTCTTCTTTGATTCTCACCTTTGCATTAGGCAAAAAATTAAAGTCCTGATTTGACTTTGTCTTTAAAAGTGAAAAGTTGGTGGAAGTAATATAAACTTGTAATTGGGTCATTCATAATCTTCAAGAATTCCTCCAGAGCCATTTTGGTCTCATTTTGTAGATATTAGATACCAGAAACAATGTGTGTCTAAAGTAGAACATCATTAAATGATATAATCATCTTCGATATCTAGGCATTAAAATTTGAAAGTTAAATTAGGATTGATATTATATCTTCTGTATCACTGTATGTCAACTTTCATATATATATTTCATTCTCTAGTTTATTTCCGTAATAGAAGAATGATTTCTGAAATTACCAAAATACTCCAATTTCTTAACTTTCATTCTTATTATGACTTGACTACCTATGATCATATGTATTACAGAAGTAGTTAAGAATTGGAGTTAAACCTGATAGGCCTAATTAAAATGGTACATCAATGGACTTAAGTTATAGCTTTTTTGCAATTTGGTAGACCCCACTCATATTGAGTTAGTACAAGTAAATCGACATAGTGTTATACATTATTTTACTTAAAGGCCACTTAAGTTTTTCAGGTTTTTGCTTTCTTTTATTTAATGATCAAGTAATTTAAATATTAAGTGAACCAACTAGCCTCTTTCTCATTAAAGTTGAAATTCATTTTTATTAATCTTCCCTTTTTTGGTGGATAAGAAATTGTCAAGGATTCTAGACTAGTCTCCACTCAAACCCACCCTTTCTGTAATCATTCATATGTTAAATGAAAATATGATACTTTGAATGTTTTATAGTTTTTTCGTATGCATCAAATTGCAGTGCAATTGCAGAGTACCTCAATCAAGATCTTCCCTACAAGCTATCTCCTGAAAATGTATATGTTACTGGTGGCTGTTTTCAAGCAGTCGAGATCATTATCTCGGTTCTTGCACGTCCAGGTGCAAATATATTGTTCCCAAGGCCTAACTACCCACTATATGAGGCACGAGCTGCTTTCAGTAAATTAGAGGCTCGTCATTTCAACCTCATCCCTGAGAGGGGGTGGGAGGTTGACCTAGATAATGTTGAGGCTCTTGCAGATGAGAATACTGTTGCCATGGTCATAATTAACCCGGGGAATCCTTGTGGGAGCGTGTACACTTATCAACATTTGTCCAATGTAAGTAAAAAACTTATAATGTACATATGCTAGAACTAATCTTTTTCATGCATAAACGTGGTTATTTCAAAATCTTTAGATTGCTGAGACTGCAAAGAAGCTTGGCATAATGGTAATCGCAGATGAAGTGTACCACCATTTGACCTTTGGGAGCAATCCTTTTGTGCCAATGGGAGTTTTTGCTCATATTGCTCCTGTTATCACTCTGGGGTCTATATCAAAGAGATGGTTAGTTCCTGGTTGGAGACTTGGGTGGATGGTAACAAATGATCCCAATGGCATTCTTAAACAAACTAAGGTGATGATCATTCTTTCTTATAAATCTTATACCTTAGATGATTGCTTCTCAGGAATGCTTGATTCTTTGAATAAGTTTAAATCTTTTAATGCTAGAAAAAAATTCAGGATTGAGGTCAGCAATTATGATTAAATAGCTAGATCAAAATAGAAGTTCATATCTCACATTTTAAACATAAACTTGTTGGAAGAGAGTTGCAAATATCCTGTTTGAAATATAAAATTTTTGCTGACTACCATTCTGTGTTAATTTTAGTTTTAGTTAATATTGGGAGGCGAAGGTGAAATGTAATTTTTCTTTTTAAAGTGCCAAGGTTGTAAATTAGTTTTGGGCTTGCCATTTTTGAAATGATAAGTAGTTTTGCATTCACGTCCATAACAATGTTAGTGTTTTTAGATATGCATTTTGAATTTGTAACTAGTTTTTTTCTTTCCAATAGTAGTCACTAAAATAACATCTTACATACACATACAATGTTTGAATTTCTTTATTAGCACCTAAATCTTTTAGTTATGGACAGATGGATACTTAATTTTGTGACATTTTTTCAGGATAAGCCTAAACTTTAATGACTACTGAATAGTTTTTCTGCACTATTTATAGTACAGGATAAAACTCTATAGGCTTAAAGACTGTGAAAATCCCTGCCACTAAGTTAAAACTTCGAAATTGTAGAAAGGTTAGAGAAATTGCACTTGTATTTTAACATGCTCTTTTAGGTCGAGAGCCCATTTTTTACGGACCAAAGAAACATGATAAATGCCCAACAAATTGTGGGCCGAGACCTGGACTATACGCAGCGGTATTTTTTTAAAAAAAAATCCGCATTTAAATTACGTAGCCAGTGAGATTCAAACCTGAGTTGCTTCGATACCATGTGAAAGTCCTTGCTACTAAGCTAAAACATCGAAGTTGTAAAAGGGTTGAGGAAAATTGCACTTGTATTTTAACATAAACGAACATGAAACAATCTCTGAAAGTTGCACTCTTAATTTTTATTTATTTATTTTGAAAGAGTTGCACGCTTTGTTTGATCAGCATAATATGGATGCTCAGTGTTATACTAACCTGTGAAGTTTCGTGTTCTGTCGGGCTTTTATAAGCAATCAGATAATCATGTATAGTGGCGGATGTACGATTCTAGGGGGGTTGGGGGGGCACACAGGTAAAGGAATGAAAACACCAAGATTGCTGGAAACCACCTCTAGTATGGGAACCAAAGCAGCTAGCCAACTAACCTTAGCCCAATTTTGACAGGCAACACAAAACTGGTTTTTGTGTAAAATATATATAAGCAGGGGGTTCCCTTACAATTTCACCTCTTAAAAAAAGTAAAAAAAAAAGTAAAAAAACTGAAAATAGAAAAATAATTGAAAAATAGAAATATAGAAAAATAATTTAAAAATGGTCCCTCATCAAATATGTAGTCTATACACTTCTATGAGTTGCCCCTTTCAGGTTTGATGCATAATGAACATGTAGCGGACGCAATAGATATTTACTTTAGAATTTGCTTCATTGGAGTATTTTGGCATAGTGTATTCATGTCTGTGTGATAAATAGATCATCAGTGCAACAACTTCAACTTCCTACTGCATTTCTAGTTGAAGAAGGCAATCTGTTTGTAAAGCCTCGTAAATTATTTTTGTTTGGGCATTACTGTATGGCATTTATAAGATGATTTTTTATTTTGTTTCCTTGATTCGTACATATATTCCAGTACTTATGTATGCATTTTGCGTATAATTATGTGGCAGATCTAAAGTAAAGAAATTCTCTTATGAAACTGTCATCCCCTTTTTTTCCCCTCAAATAACGAAAAGAACGCTTCCCATATTGGCTTCTTCTTCTTATTCCCGTTTATCTATGCTACTAAAACAGAGTAATCACTTCTCCAACTGTAACCATTTTGTTTCTTTAATGCTAAATGTTGGGAAGACTGCAAGGCAGCGTAGTACTCGGTATTTCTTGAAGATTTAATTGGAGCGGAGCCTAATTGAGGATTTTTTGGGGGTAAGCTTGATTAAGGATAGTTATGAATGATTTGTTTTTCCGTACAGATTGCTGAGAGCATTGAAAGCATTTGCAATATCACAACTGATCCGGCAACCTTTATTCAGGTCAGTATTGAAATTATTGTCCAGTTTGTAGCAATTTTCTCCATAGAAATATTTTGATACATTTAGTATGTCTGAATTAACATTGAAGGTCATTGTTGCTTTAGCATGTACTTCAAATGTAAAATGTTTCTGTTTGCTAAATACATTTTACTTCATCTGAAATTAAGGACAGAGAGCCTAATATGGATATTTCCTCTTTGCGGATCCAATCAATTGAGAAACACATTAGATATAAACAAACAGGGTAGATCATATAATATATCATGCATCCCCTAACAGGTTTCCATTCATGTTCTGAACCCTATGGATACTCAGGTCTCAACTAAAATTACGTGGGCTTAATATTTGTGGCGAATCCTGAACAGTGCAGAATAATACCAGCATATATATTAATTAATTGCATACTCGCCTGCATGAAAACCAAAGCGCAATTCCAACCCTATAATAAGTTAATATTTTTGCATATGGTCTGTTTTCATGGGGATACTTAAGTTGTAGGCTACTTTAAAAAAAAATTGAGATTGTGAATGCCATGCTAACCACCATCACCAGCAACTACAACAACAGTAGGAATAAAAGCAACAAACCTTTTAGCGCAATCTTTGGTGCTCTCCACATGAATCCTTTCTTCCATCAATCGTATATTCATATCCTTAACTTTCTCAATCAAATTCCCTTTTTTTTCTTCAAGAACTACCATCCTTTCACTCATCCTGGTTACCGTTATTGGTCTCCTTTACACATGTCTGGACCAGCTCAATGATTCCCTTGCATTTTACCTCAACTGGAGCTACCTCTACTTAGCTGAGTATTTTGCCACACCACATCCAGATCCTTATGTCATGTATTTCCATTTTATATAGTAAGCTGCTCTCTTCCAACTGAGAAATTATCCTTGAGAATATAGGTTAACTTTCTTAACATATTTCCCAAAGTATCATGCTTATGTAAATTATTTGTTATTTTATTTGCCAAAATATCATGCTAAGTATTAATCTAATCCACATTTCTTGATGTTTGAGTCTAATTCATTTTTGTGTTTCAGGAAGCAGTTCCTCACATCATCAAGAGCACAAATTATGATTTCTTCAAGAAGACCATTGATATACTAAGTCAATTATCAGATATATGTGATGGAAAAATAAAGGAGATTGACTGCATTACTCTTCCACATAAACCAGAAGGATCCATGTTTGTAATGGTAAGCCTTTCCTTGGTTGGCCTGTTTTTAGAAACTTCTTGAGAGTAATTTTATCTGACAGATGAAAATTAAATACTGTGATCTAGGTAAAGTTGAATTTGTCTGATCTGGAGGACATTACTGATTGTTTTGACTTCTGCCTCAAGTTGGCCGAAGAGGAGTCCGTGATAGTTTTGCCCGGTAAGATCAGTTACTTTCTATATTCTTCAGTATATGCATAAGAAATGATTCAAATTTCAGAGGTGAACTGCGTTCTCTAGCACACTATGCATACAGTAGATTGTTGGTTGCTGGAAACTTGTGCTAATTTAGTTATTTAATTTTTTGTTTTATAATTTTTTTAATGTAAAGCTTGTGCTAATTTGTGTTCTGTTAGGTTTTGCCATAGACTTACATCCATTTTATCCATTGTTTGATCACGTTTTCTCTTTCGAAAAACAAAAACTGAAACAAGCACACAAAGCAAGAAAAATACGATAGCTTTGTTCACAGTTACATCATTATTTCTCTTCTTCCAGATCACCCAAACAATAACCATCATGGCCATATCCCATCTAATTTGATGAGAGGCCTTGACTTACATCAGGAGGGGCTGATGGCCATCATGACTTACATCAGGTCCAAACATTAACCATCATGTAACTGTGATATGGCCATGATGGGATATTGGGAGGTGAAAGAATCTTGTGAAAACATCAAGACAAAGAATAAGGAGTCCCCAACTTTGCTTATGAAAATGATCATATAGACTGTCAAATAAATATGGCGAACAGTTCTTTCTTCTTGATCTTTTTTTCTTTACTTGGACAACTGTTACATCACATTTCCACACAGGAAGGGCTGTGGGATTGGCAGATTGGCTTCGCATCACTTTTGCCATCGACCCTTCCTCCCTCGAGCTAGCATTTGACAGGATTAAAGCCTTCTGCCAGAGGCATGCAAAGCTCAATCAGTAACAAAACCGTTGGTATAATAAGTACGTTGGTGATGATCGGCAACTATGCGTTGGATCTCACTCTTATTTGTTCAGACTCCATATATAATTGGTGAAGATCAACCAACACCGCGTTGGATCTCACCTTGTCTTGTCATTTGCTTAAGTTGGTGGTGATCAAGCAACATAATGTTATGCTGGATCTCACCTCTTCTTCGTTGTTGTTTTCTTGTTCACAGTACATTTTCATAATATAGTATGTGGTTCATGCTGTTAAAAGTATGGTTGTTATATTGGAGAAATCTGGTTGTTGCTTTTTCGTACTATATTATTTACGTATTTTTGAAATTCGGGATTTCAACTAAGCAGAGTTCTAGAAGATCTTAGCCAGGCTGCTGACTGAAGGGAAGAGAGGTAGAAGAATAGAGCTCCTTATGATGAATATGGGTTACAAGAGAGGACTCAAAAAGATCCTACAGCAACCACAATGAGCCATTTAGGCGCGGATAGAAGGTGCTGGCCTTGACCTGACACCGCCCTGATTTGACTCAGTCATACACGAGTGGCTGCGCATAGAAGATTTAATGGTGAATAATCAAAGAAACAGAGGATTTATTATCTTCTTCCTTTTGGAAAGTACTTTCTGATCATCAAGTTAGTAGATACTTATAGCCCATATCATATTCTAGTTTAGGGTGAATTCTAGTTTACAACCGATTCACAATTAGCAATAAAATGTATCCTAGTTGGTGTGAACAATGGTTGTTAGTCAGATTTATAGTTTTGGCTCTACTTTGACCTTGGCTGGTCAAAGTGAGGGGTGTCTTTGGTTTCTTTCATGTCAGAGGGCTCGCGGGGGTCAGGTTTGACGTCTACCCTCACTGTGAGGTTGCGGTGAGAGTCATCGAGGGTGAAGCGAGGGATAATCTTGACATGGAGTTGTCAGATTGGTAGAGTGCCTACGGTGTCTCTAATATGGTGCTTACACTTGTCGTTTGGGTCACTGCTGGAGGCGATGAGGGAGAGCGTACGATAGTTGGAGAGGATAAACGGTGTACAAGCGAAGTACTGAGTGAGAGAGTGAGCCCAAATTGACACGAGAAATTTGCTCTGGCGGGGGCGGCCGATCAGTAGGACTAGATTTTGTTGTATGTTTTGTTTGTTGGTTGGGATGTATGAGTTCCAGAAACCAGCTTGTTGGGATTTGCACTTTATAAACCTTATTTTCGGTTGTATGCTTTATTAAATTCTCTTTAATGAAACCGGGTGTGTGTGTGTGTTATATACCCACCGTTTAACTATAATAAAAAAAAGTTTAGTGTGAAGCCTTTTTTTTCCTTTTTTTTTAAGTTAAAAGATGACTAAAATAACCACCCGGTTCCATCAGTCGAACTATAAAGCCTAAAAGGCTAAATTTGAACCCAATAATAATAATAATAATAATAATAACCTTGAACTATGGCCTTTATGCAGAAACCCCCTGACATTTTTTTATGCAGAAAATTCTCCTGAAGTATGGTTGTTGCAAAAAAAACTCCTGAAGTATTTCAAAAAATCACATCTAACTTTTTTACTTGTATCAGATAATCTCATTCGTCTTTGCAAGTTGTTTTAAAAAATATCATATTTCTTTCGCATTATTGTCAAAAACCTCCCTCAACTTTAGCAGAAGTCTCACGTTGGCGGGGTGGGTTTTTTGCAACAATAATTTAGGGGGGGGTTTCTGCGTAAAAAAGGTCAGGGAGTTTTATGCATAAAGGCCATAGTAGGTCAAGAGGTTTTTTTTTTTTTTTAATTTAGCCAGCCTAAAATGCATCCACCATTTAATTAGTAGGGGAAATATTTTGTTTCATTTTTCTGTCTCATTTATCAGATGAAATTTGAAGATATTTTTAGCGTAAAAATGTTAAGAAATGGTGATCTTGAGAACTGTGGTTCTTCTGTTTTAGTATAAAGGGGTTCATCACCTTTCCAACAGACGGAACAGATTGTATACCCACTTGTACAGATGATTTATACGAAGACATTTGTGAAATTGTAAACAATCACTTCACCATTCCCTCCCGTAACAGTCATGTGGCTTCTAGCTCCTACCGGAAAATACACTCCGATTCTCATGTTTAACAATTTAACCCAAAATGTCTGCAGTTCAAGGAACTGAGCTCGGGGAAAAGCCCTCACAATAACGAGTCCAGGAACCGAAACATTCTTGCAATCTATATTTTCTGGCCCAAGCCAAGTATCTTTTAATTTTGACTCACATCAGGACACCAGTATACCAATTTTGTACTCTGTTGCATATATGTCGTCCAAAGTTCACCATTACTTCATCCTCGGTTTCTCTGAGTTTCTCTAATCTTGTAAACAGAGTGGCGTGTAACGTGTATAAAAACATGTAAGTCATTTCTTATGAAAGATATACTCTCAAGTCCGATAACAATAACTCAGTAAGAGCAGAGAATAAGACAAAATAATGCTATCCCAATCTTTTTACTCCAGAGTTCGGATCCAGGAATTTGGCGCCTAGCCGCGACACTGCTCTCTCTTTGCAGTTTTGTTCTCTTCCAAACCATATCCAAAACTAGTCTTAAAAGTACTTTCATGGAGAACGGAGGAGGAAGGATCTCAAGAGTCCTCAGAAATGGAACTTCGAGTTTGCGGTCGACCGACTGGTAGCGGCGGTGCATTCTCCGTGCCAGCATACCTCGGCAAGCTGATGGCCCAAGTCGACAAAAAACAGCAGCAAAACTGTTATCCGTTTGGGGCATGGTGACCCTTCTGTTTCCCCCTGCTTCTGTAGAACTCCCATTGGCATTGCGTTATGCCAAGTTCAATGGGAACACCCCACCGTCGGCATTCCATCAGCTAAATCGTAAGCTTGATTGTTTCCTATTAGAGTATTAGTTTAGTCATATACGGGAAAAGCATATGTCTATAATAAAGTTATATATATAGAGGAACCTTTCGTTTTGCACTACCCCTCCGTGTGCACTCGTATGCACTCGGCTTTTCCGCCTTCGTATCGACGATCTGAACCGTTCACATTAATCTACATATCTAAATTGGTATAAATATGTAAAATCAAATCATTTGAAATTTATTTGTCTATCCATCATGTGACTATGAAAAACAATGATTTTCAGCCATACAATTTTGTAAAACACTTCAATGGATGGGTAAATGAATTTCAAATGATTTGATTTTACATATTTAGACTAATTTAGATGTGTAGATCAATGTGAACGGTTCGGATCGTCGATATGAACGCCCGAAGGCCGAGTGCACACGCCGTGTGCACTATAGGTGGTGCACAACGGAGGGCTCTCCCTATATATATGTATATAGTGTGTACTGTAAGAGGACAATTTTGAACTTAATTTCCACTTTCATGATATCAGAGATATAGTTGCTACTTCTCCTTCTCTTCCCTCCTATTTCAATGTGAATGGATTTGGTGGCTGCTTCTCTTCCTCCTCCATTGGGTCCATGACGTTCATGCCCAAATGGAGGTTTTTTATTGGATTTGGTGGCTGCTCATGGCATCACTTCATCCTAGAACAAAAACCCAACACTACTCTGACACTCAGCTATAGCAGTGTTAAATGTCACTCAGTCACCGCCAACATCCCTTCTAATCAGGAACATGAAGGAACAGTTGTCTCTAAGATTATTGATGAAAGTCAATCAAAAATAGTGCACGTGAAATTTGTTTTGAAGAACAGCAAGCAAGTAAGCAGTGACAACCTTCGTCTTCTCAAACCCTAGATTGAGCAACCGCTATTTCAATCGACCTCACCATCATCATCTCCTTCAACAGAAACAAATAATCCAAGCCTTTTTGAAACTGAGCGATATTGAAGTGGAACACAAGGTGTTTGATGAATTGTCACAAAAATTTTTATACCCAAATCGCAGCCGTCACAACTTGCCCACCATGTGTTTGGTGGAAAACCTGAACGTGGAACTCAACTCTGACACAATCTGAACCAAACCGAAGCCACTTCTCCCTTCAACAACATGACTGGAAATTGAGACCATTTGCTGAACCCGTTTGAGGCTTGTGATCAATTATGAAAGGAAATTACCCTATCATGCACTCTCAAGGCAATCAACCATAAAACATTGTACATATAGCCTCCAATTTTATCATTGTCCAGATGACTGAGAATGAGATGCAACAGTTCCGGCAATATCACGCTTCCTGACAACGGTCTTCTATCGTCACTTTAGCAAGATTAGGTGTCGCATGTTTAACCAATTCACGTCAACATCATGGATAATAGATTCAGGTGCATCTGATCATATGACTGGGAATTCAAGTATATTATCCTCTGTTAGTAAATCTTTTTCATGCACCTGTTAGACTTGCTGATGTTTCTACTTTTCCAGTTGGAAGGTCGGACATGTAAACCTTACTCCCACTTTATCACTTAGCTCTGTTCTTCATATGCCAAAATTTCCCTTTAACCTAATGTTTATTAGTAAAATTACCAAAACACTAAATTGTTCTGTTATCTTTTATCCTGATCACTGTGCGTTTCAGGAACTTGGGACGGGAAACACATTTGCCACAAGTCGTGAGTCAGAGGGCTTTTATCAGCTTGATAATATCCCTACCTCATTTGCATGCTTGAGTGCGCATTTGGATTTGCATTGTCAGTTGGGTCATCCGTCGTTACAGAATCTGAAGAAGTTGAGACCTGAATTATCTTCTCTTAAGGAGTTATCTTGTGAGTCATGCTAATTAGGCAAACACTCGCATACGTTTTATCCTCCTAGAGTCAATAAATGGTCGAGTTGACCTTTTAGTTTAGTTCATTCTGATGTGTGGGGACTTTACCATGTCCAATCTCAGTTCGGTGACTTTAGATATTATGTTACCTTTGTTGATGACTATTCTCGTACCACATTGTTATATTTAATGAAATCTCATTCTGAAGTATTGTCTATTTTTAAATCATTCTGCACTGAGGTGAGAACTCACTTTGATGTTTCTGTTCAAATTTTGCGAAGTGATAATGCCAAAGAGTATTTTTTTTTCTGAGTTCACTAGTTTTATGTCATCTTATGGTATTCTTCATGAGTCTTTTTGCCTTTATACCTCTCAACAAAACGGGGTTGTCGAGCGTTCTTTGCAAGGACAATACTTATCCATAGACAAGTTCCTTGGTATTTCTGAGGGGATGCAGTTCTTACTGTATGTCACTTAATTAACCACATGCCATCGTCTGTGTTAGATGGTTAAACACCTTTTTCATTTTATATTCAAATGTTGACCAATTCCCCCTTCCTCCAAAAAGCTTTGAATGTGTTAGTTTTGTTCATGACCATCGTCCTGGTTGCTCCAAGTTAGCTCCCCGTTCTATTCGATGTATTTTTCTAGGGTATTGTCGCTCCCAAAAAGGTTGTCGTTGACTTAACGTTGTTTTCGGTTCGATCCACTATCCTTTTGGAAGCGGATAGTTCACAATGTTCATTCTCAAAAAAACCGAGTTGCGTCGTCATTTTAACTCTGCTGATGTTACAATTCATGAGTCTCATCCTTCTTTATCTAACACTTCCTTGGGTTTAACCCCATTTCCCTCCAATGTGACCGAATCTGAATTTCTAACCTACCATAGACGTGTGGTATTTACTTCTACTGATTCCATAATACAGTGCTCCCTAACAATGCCCGAACGACATACAATCACTCAAGTGTATAAACGACGTTCAGACACCACTCCCTCAGATCACGCCACTGTGCTCATTGTCCCATCGCCCCAAGTCGATGAGACACGACCGTCTGAGCCTGCTACTACACCTCCGGTTTCCTCCACTGCGCCCACACCCTCTTCTAGTGAGCATTCTGATCTTGATCTTTCCATTGCCATACGCAAAGGGAACCGCTCCACTGCATATCCTTTATACAACCGTCTTTTATATGCTCACTTATCATCTGCCCATTATGCCTTTGTCTCTACTTTGAATAATCACCAAGTTCCTAAGTCATTATCAGAAACACTGTCACATCTTGGTTGGAGCCAGGCTATGCGAGAAGAGATGTATGCTTTTGAGGAAAATGGTACTTTGGATCTTTTTAACCTTCCATCTGGTAAACGTTGTGTTGGTTGTAAATGAGTTTACACAGTTATAGTAAATCCAGATGGTTCTCTGGCTCGCCTAAAAACTTGATTGGTTGCTAAAGGTTATTCCCGACCTATGGCCTACGTGTATTTGAGGCTTACGCTTGCACAGTGCAGAATAATACGAGCCCATATATGTTCGCCGGCATGAAACCAAAAATCAATTCCAACACCTATATGAGCATCTGTAGTCGTTTGCTAAATATGCATAATGACCGAAAACGGAGGTGCAGTCGTTGGCCAAATATGCATATTATGCATATTTGGCTACAGTAGATTGCCATAAATGAGAGACGATTTGAGAATTATCCATATATGAGAGACGACACTTCAAGTGCCATCCCAACAAAAAAAATTAATTTTTTAATTGTCGGACGACACTTCAAGTGCCGTCGCTAAAAAAAAAATTAATTTTTTAATTGTTGGACGGCACTTCGAGTGCCGTCGCTAAAAAAAATTAATTTTTCCAATTAAAAAATCCCAAAAATACACAATTTCTCGGACGACACTTCGAGTGCCGTCTCTTTCCTTCTCCTTTTGTCGGACGGCACTTCGTGCCGTCCCACCCCTGTAGGTTTTTTTTTTGCAATTTTTGTATTTTTTTGCAATATTTGTATTTTTTTGTAATCTTTTGTATTTTTTTCGTAATTTCTAAAATATTTTTGTAATTTTTTATTTGCACTTCGAGGACGAATTTTTTTCTCGAACGGCACTTGAAGTGCCATCGCACCTTTTATAAAAATAGCAAATCAACGACTGCAGCAAAACGTAACTTTGCTATATTTATTTATCCATTTATATATATTTTGACCCTCAACGACCGGATGCTCTAATATATTGATGATACTATTTGCATATGGTCTATTTTCATAGGGTAATTCAGAGATAGGATAATTTCAAAATTTTGAGGTTTTGAATGCCCAGCACCACCAGCTACGGCGGCAGGAATCAAAGCAATAACCTTTCAGCGATAAATGTTTGGTTTTGTCCAGTCCCACATGAATCATTTTCTTCCTATCAAGGGCCTTCTCCTCTTGTAACAAGCATCATATCGTACTTAACTTTCTCAATCAGTCAATCAAAATCCATTTTCCCTTCATTACGTCAATCCTTTCGTTCTTCCAGATTATCATTATCGGTCTCAATAGCAATTACCCTAGCCAGCTCATTGATTCCTGGCAATGAGCTGACTCTTTTTTCTAATGGATGTACTCATTACTTTTTTTGATGAGAAGGATGTACTCATTACTTATCCTAGATTATTTTTCCGCTCACCCACGTCATCTTCCTTATTTCATCTCTGTCATTTCAGTAGGTAAGTTGTTTTTTTTTCATTTTTTTTCTTTCATTTTTTTTTTTTTTTATATTCATCATTAAACGGTGGATTGAATACCCTCGTATTTCATTACAGAGAATTTAACAAAACTAAAACTTATAACTTGTGGAAAACTCCACCACTACACTGAAACTTATAACCTGTAGATATTAGAGATGTAGTTAGTTTGTCATGTTACGTGTAAATCCCGTGCTTGTCTTGCTGTCTGTATAAGAGATCATTGTATCCAGTTAATAACATGAGAAATAAGAAAGCATTTTAAGGTAGCAGAGCCCTAACCCTAGCCAACTACCACCGCCGCAACTCCTGACTATCGCACCCGTATGGTTGTTCTTGTGTTTGTTGCTGCTCTTTGTTCTCGAGACCCAGATCCAAACCCTATAATCCCGACCCGACGCATCAGTCAGCCTTCGTTGCCTACCAGCCGCGTCCTTGCTGTGGGACCCAACCACCACCAGAGCAGATTCGAACTTGATTTTCGCAGCTACGTGGGTGCTCTAGCTAGACAGGAACAAATTTTATTTCGTGCTTGCAACTCCCATTTTCGATTGTACATATTTTTTTAAATTTTTCTTTCTATTCTTTTATTTCAATTTTTTTTATAAATTTTTATGTTCATTTCAACTAGATTGCATACACTTGGATAATCAATTATTTTGTCAAAGCCCATACATCTAATCCATTCTATAATTTGTTTATTTATTTATTTTGTAAGCCCAACCCAATTTTATTTATTTTGTGACCAAAGCTCAAACCCATTATCTTAATCTTTATTTAAACCTCCTAATCATCATCTAACCCCAACCCTAATATTTTTATCTTCATCATTAGTACCCCCACAACATCATATCCTTCTTCTACCCGAGACTTCATCCTCGAAGCCTATCCACTGCACCCCTCGAGGCCGCCACCAAACCACACCCGCCAACCTGAAGCCTTCCTTCCACGTACAACCCACCACACCATCATACCCGACCAACATACTCCCCGCTGCCTCCATACCCGCACACCCCCCCATCCCCAACAGCCGTCGAAACCGACTCCTCTTCACCCCTTCACCTTGCTCACGTTCTGGTCGTTACCGTCGCTCTTGCTTGCTGCTGTTGTCGTCGTGCCGCCGCCGCCGCCGCCGCCGTGCTCGCAGACTTGCTGTCGTTGTTGCTGCTCTTCGTGCTGTCGTTGCAGCCGCAGTTGCTGTTGTTTGCTGCATCTCTCTCGTGGTCGTTTCGTCTTATCGCCTAACTTGTAATCATCGTATCAGGCAAGTATTCTTGAACTCCCACAAGTAGCTCTGAATTTGATTATCGTTTCGTTATTGTCCATATATATGCAAGTATTCTTTAAACTCCCGCAAGTAGCCCTCATTTATTTGATCCATAGTATTATCAATCTCACTTGATTTCTTCACATGTATTTGAATTTGAACCATTAATTATATGTTGTTCTACTTGATTCTCATCAATTTAAAAGTCATAGAAAAACCGTGAGAATTTCTTTAGCATTGCATACACGGCATGAACTCGAATCAGAAATATAGATATAGATATATAAACATGGTGATTCGAATGATTTTAATTGCGTGCGATAGTGTAGTTTAATTCTTAAATTTAATATCGTAGAAGTAATAAATTTTGACGTGTTAATTGTAGAAGCATGGTCTGAATATTAATTATGAATGCAACTCGTTTCTGGTTATATAAGTAAAATTTTCTGTAGACTCGTGATTTTAATATAAAATATTAGATTCTGTCATGCCATCGTGTCTCACTTACTATTAGAGTTTAAACTAGTTCCCATTAATAAAATTTAGATTTTCATATATGAAAATTGTAGCCCTTTGAGTGTATAACCCAGAACATCTGACGGTTTCGCAATCTGACTCATAGATTGTGATATATTCGGCTTTTAGTACTATAACATTTAAAATTCTGGAATACTGTTTGAGCTGTATCATTCTAATTAATAATTGATATAATAGGTTGTTAGTGTTGGATCATGTATGCAAGGCAAATAACACTAGAGGGGGGTATTGAAATTAAACTTGATTTTGAGTTAAGCTTAATTATGGGTTCATAATCCAAACCCAAAATTAAGCCCAAGTTCTAGAGATTCTCTAGAAACATCATAAAATATTATCACCTCCTCTATATGTTCTAGAGAATTCTATAAAATAATTATCTAAAGATTTGTGTAGAAAATTCTAGGAATTGTAAGACATAAAATCTAGATATTATGGCAGAGAGTTCTAGAAGACTTGTAAGATATTTTGTAATTTTGGAGCCTATAAATAGCTCCTTCCTCTCCCATTTGTAAACAAGTTGAACAAATAAATAAAAAGCAAGTTAAAGAAAGAGTGTTCTTCATAAGTTCTCTAATTCTCTCTAAAAATCTTTCAAGTATTTTCTAAGTATTCTTCCATATCATTCTTCATACTTAGAGGGTTTCTTCTCTTGGTTTCACTCGGGTTTCTCGGGTATTACGGTCTTGGGCTAGTGCTAAGCACTATCGGAGTTTCTCTACATGGTATCAGAGCCATTCTAATCTTGTGCTCATCAAGATCGGGGTTTAAGAGAGCTCGGTTTATTCTAAGTATGGAATCAATGGGTCGTGTCGTTGGATTGGGAATGGAGATCTTAAACCAATCTAACTACCGGTTATGGAAGTCATGTATGGAGTCATACTTAGTTAGTGAGGACTTATGGGATGTCGTCGACGGTAGTAGCACAACACCACCAAGGGGAGATGCTGCAACAGCGGAAGCGACAAAGGAGTGGACACGGAAAAATGCCAAGGCGGAGTTTGCTTTGAAGAGGTCAATATCCTCGGGAGTATTTGAGCATGTCTCAAGGTGTACATCCGCTAGTTCGATTTGGCAACCGTTAGATAAATTGTTCAACAAGAAGAACGAGGCTCGGCTACAATTATTAGAGAACGAGTTGGCGAATGCGAAGCAGGGGGAGTCTTCAATCTCAGAGTTCTTTATCAAGGTAAAAAACCTTTGCTCAGAGATTAATACTCTTAATCCGGAGGAGTCGATTTCAGAAGCTCGGATGAAGCGGTCTATTATTCGTGGGTTACAACCCGAATATACACCGTTTGTTACTTCAGTTCAAGGATGGGCTACGCAACCTTCCTTGGAGGAGTTCGAAAATCTACTAGCTTCGCAAGAATCACTAGCCATGCAAATGGCGGGAGTTAAAGTCAATGATGACTCGGGGAGCGCATTTGTAGCTCGGAGGCAACAAAGTTTTAGAGCCAAGTTCAAGGATAGTGATACAAAAAATAATGATGGACGAGAAAGATCTTCTGTGGGAGACAAGAAGCGATTCAAGTGCTACCGGTGTGGGAAACTTGAGCACTTCAAAAAGGATTGCCGAGTTAAGTTGAAAGAAACAAATATGGCAGAATCAAAGGGTCACACTGAAGACGAAGAATGGGGAAAATGTTTCACGGTGGAGGCTGCATCTTTAGGTACATCCACAACTAAAAATCTTGGAAATGATTGGATTGTGGATTCTGGTTGTAGCAATCATATTACCGGAGACGAGAAGTTATTTTCTAGTCTTCAGTGTCATGACGGGAAAGAAGCCATCATTACCGCAGATAATTCAATCCACCACGTTGAGAAGGAAGGGTCTGTTGTCATTAAAGGAGATGATGGAAGCCCAATAACTCTCAAGAATGTATATCATGTTCCTGGAGTAAGGAAGAATCTTCTCTCTGTGGTAAATGCGGTGGACTCAGGTAACTACATTTTATTTGGCCCAAGTGACGTCAAATTCTTAAAGAATATTAAAGAGTTAAAGGCGGATGTGGTTCACACCGGAGCACGAGTTAAAGATCTATATGTTTTATCGGCCTCCAACTCATATGTTGAGAAGATGAGCACCAATGATAATGTCTTTATATGGCATGCTAGACTTAGTCATATAAATATGACTAAGCTCAAAGTTATGGTAAATAAGGATTTGGTTAATGGGCTCCCAAGGTTGAAGATTTAAGATGAAGGAAAACTTTGTGAAGGTTGTCAATATGGAAAATCACATAGGCCTCCATTTGACAACTCCACTTCACGATGCAGCGCTCCGTTGGAGAGGATCCATAGCGATTTGATGGGTCCAACAAGAACACCCTCCTATTCCGGGTTTCGTTACATGTTGTTGTTCGTTGATGATTTCTCACGGTACACCTGGGTATACTTTGTGAAGGAAAAATCAGAAGTATTTTCAAGATTTCAAGAATTCAAGGTTACCGTGGAAGGCGAGTTAGGTCGGAAGATCAAGACCCTAAGGACGGATAATGGAGGAGAGTTTATGTCAAAGGAGTTCCTCTCTTTTTGTCAGGAGCATGGTATCAAGAGGGAATTTACATGCCCATATACACCTCAACAAAATGGAGTAGCAGAAAGGAAGATCCGACATCTAAGCGAAACGTGTAGAAGCTGGCTACATGACAAGAATTTGCCTAAAGCCTTATGGGCGGAAGGCATGAGATGTGCAGCATATGTCATCAATTGAATGCCACTAAGTCCGAATAACATGAAGTCTCCTTATGAGATGGTTCATGGGAAGAAGCCAATGGTGAAACATCTCAGGATATTTGGATCAATCTGCTACGTCCATGTGTTCGACTCTCAGAGAACAAAGTTGGAGGCAAAGGCGAAGAAATGCATATTTGTCGGTTATGATGAACAAAGAAAAGGGTGGAGGTGCATGGATCCTGAGACACATAGGTACGTCGTGTCTCGTGATGTTGTCTTTGACGAAGTTTCCTCATATTATGGACAACCTCAAGTCTTGGTCGAACAAGAAGGTGGAGATTCCTTCAAGGTTGATGAACCAGTTCCTCAAATGCCAAGTGAGAGCGGAAGTCTTGAAAAAGAGACGCAAGGTGAAAGGGGGAGCACTAATCAAGAGGAAGATGATGATGAAGATCATGGTTCCATGGCTAATCAAAGGCCTAAAAGGAACATTGTCAAGCCTGCCCGGTTCAGAGATGAAAGGTTTGTCACTACTTACTCATGTTACTTTGCCACTCCATTAGATGAAGAAGAGCCATCATTTTATGATGAAGCTAAAGGTGTTCAAGAGTGGGAGACCGCAATGGAAGAGGAGATGAATGCCCTTATAAAGAATGAAACTTGGGATTTGGTTCCGAAAACCAAGGATGTTCAACCCGTTTCATGTAAATGGGTGTATCGAATTAAGCGGAAAGCGGATGGAAACATTGATAGATTTAAAGCAAGGTTGGTTGCTCGGGGGTTCTCTCAGAAGTATGGAGAAGATTATGATGAGACTTTCAATCCTGTGGCTAAGATGACTACGGTACGTTTACTTCTATCTTTAGCCGCAAGCTTTGGTTGGAAGTTATGGCAACTAGATGTGAAGAATGCATTTCTATACGGTGAGCTTGATAAGAGTATCTTCATGGAGCAACCACTTGGTTTCAAATCACGAGAGCATCCTGATTATGTGTGTAAGCTTAAGAAGGCTTTGTACGGGTTAAAACAAGCTCCTCGAGCATGGTATGGAAAACTTGCTCGATTCCTTCAGTTTTGCGGTTATGTACCATCAAATTCGGATCCAAGTCTATTCTTCAAGAAGAATGGAGGAGTCCACGTGGTAGTTCTTCTTTACGTGGATGATATGATAATCACCGGGAATGATGATGCTGAAATTGCTCGTCTACAAGAGGATATGTCGGTGAGGTTTGAGATGAAGAAGTTAGGTGAGTTGAATAACTTTCTTGGTTTGGAGGTTGAAAGGGTAAAGGATGGAATCTTCATCGGTCAACAAAGCTATGCAAGAAGGATTGTTGAGAAGTTCAGGGTACACGAAGGAAAGACACGTACTACTCCGATAGATGTGAACATAAGGCTTAAGCGCGATGAAGGGTACTTGCTACCCGATCCTCGACCTTATCGCTCTCTTGTGGGAAGTCTTCTATATTTAACCATTACAAGACCTGACATTGCCTTCGCGGTAGGTCTCATAAGCCGTTTTATGCAAGAACCAAGGAAACCACATTTAGAAGCGGCAAAGAAGATCTTGAAGTATGTGAAGACAACTCTTGGCATGGGTTTGGTGTACAAGTACAATGCCAAGGTTTCTCTTTATGGTTTCACCGATGCTGACTTTGGTGGAGATCTAGATGATCGAAAATCAACATCAGGTTATGTGTTTTTATGTGGAGACACAAGCGTGTCGTGGTGTAGCAAGAAACAAGGAACGGTGTCATTGTCTACCACTGAAGCAGAGTATAAAGCTTCAACACTCGCAGCTCAAGAGTGTACATGGCTTTGAAGACTCCTTGAAGATTTGTTCGAGCCAATCAATAAGTCGGTTGCAATTTATGGAGATAATCAAAGTGCTATCAAGTTGGCTAATAATCCGGTGTTTCATGCAAGGACGAAACATATCGAGTTAGAGCATCACTTCATAAGGGAGAAGGTGCTTGATGGAACAATTGAAGCTTTGGAAGTTCGAAGCGATGACAACGTTGCAGATATCTTCACAAAGTCATTACCAAAAGAAAAATTCGAGTTACTTCGCTCGAAGCTCGGTATGGTTGACAAAATCAAGTTTAAGGGGGAGTATTGAAATTAAACTTGATTTTGAGTTAAGCTTAATTATGGGTTCATAATCCAAACCCAAAATTAAGCCCAAGTTCTAGAGATTCTCTAGAAACATCATAAAATATTATCACCTCCTCTATATGTTCTAGAGAATTCTATAAAATAATTATCTAAAGATTTGTGTAGAAAATTCTAGGAATTGTAAGACATAAAATCTAGATATTATGGCAGAGAGTTCTAGAAGACTTGTAAGATATTTTGTAATTTTGGAGCCTATAAATAGCTCCTTCCTCTCCCATTTGTAAACAAGTTGAACAAATAAATAAAAAGCAAGTTAAAGAAAGAGTGTTCTTCATAAGTTCTCTAATTCTCTCTAAAAATCTTTCAAGTATTTTCTAAGTATTCTTCCATATCATTCTTCATACTTAGAGGGTTTCTTCTCTTGGTTTCACTCGGGTTTCTCGGGTATTACGGTCTTGGGCTAGTGCTAAGCACTATCGGAGTTTCTCTACAGGGGGGTTGAATAGTGTTGTATAAAATTAATCAATAAATTAAACTTTTGCACTGTTAAGTCGACTAAAAATAGAAGGCAGTCGACTGAAGCGCCATATTAGAGCATCCACATTGGTGTTTCTCATTTTTTTTAAAATGGCAGCTACAGTAGTAGCAAATAGCGAAATGTTGTGCAGTGGTTGTTTGCTGTATTTTTCTCATTTTCGTAGTCGGACGATACATGTTGTATCGTCTGATGACGTATAAAATAATAAAAGAAAGAGACGAGACAACATGTCTCGTCCCTCTGTTTTTTAAAAAAATTTATGCATAGGACGGTATAGCATATACCGTCGCACAATGTTTTTTATAAAAAGAGGGAGAGACGATACATGTTGTACCGTCTCTTTCGTTTATAAAATAATAATAATAATAATAATTAGATATAGGTCGGACGGGATATGTTGTCCCGTCCTAGGATTTAGGGGAATTTAAATAATTAAATAATATTAAAATATATTAATTAAATAAATTAAATAATATAATAATACCTAAACCTAATTAAAAACCAACGAAACCTAATTAAAACCAACTAAACCTACTCACTAATCCTCCTTAATTCAAGGACGGGGCATGTCCCGTCCGGGAATTTCTTTTTTTTCCGACGAATCTGACTGTTCGATCTATAAAAAAAATAAAAAAATAGGACGGTACATGTTGTACCGTCCGACCTTTAAAAAAATAATAATATTGGGACGGTACATCTTGTATCGTCCGAAGGGATTAAAAAAAAAAGTGGGACGAGGAATGTTGTACTATTCTCTTATAATTTGAGAATGACCATTTCATTTCTCAAAAATCAGAAAGAACTGTAGCCATTTTGCCAAAAAATGGCAAAATAGCAAACGGTTGCAGCATGCCATTTCTCAAAAAATGAGAAATTGGCAAATATAACAAACGAATGTGGATGCTCTTAGAAGAGTAATTTGACTGAAGAGTTACAAGTCTGTTAAGTCGACTTAGAGAGTAACGCAGTCGACTGACCAGACTTGATTTACACAAGAAACTCAGAGAAATTGAAAATGCAAGTTTAGAGAATACAACCATAGAGAGTCAACACTGCAAACACCACGATGTATCCTGGTTCGGTCCTCCCGACCTACAACCAGTCCCCAAGTAACCCACTTGAGATTTTCCACTATTCTTGAAAAAAAGTACAAGAATACTCTACAGCCTTTGACAACAACTATATCAAATCCATAGACCACTCTCACCACTAGAGAGAGCAAAACCCACTCTACACCTTAGAGTGAAATTGACTCTAAACCAAGAGTCCTACTCTCCAACTGAGAGGACCACTCTCACAACCTGAAAGTGAAACAACAACTAAAGGAGATTTACCATAACCTAAAGCCTTGTATGTGGAAGTGCTTTTTGTATATTGGCTATAGGTCGACTTCTGACTTCAGTCTAGAACGAATTCAATGTTATACTAGACTGAAAATCAGAGAACCAAGTCTTAAAGAAAGTATATGCTTGTTCTTCTTCTTATCAAAAGCAAAAGACTTGAAAATAAAAGTTAAGGAGTTAGGGAACCTTTTCCAATTGAAAACTATACTTTATTTATAGAGTTAGAAACTCTTAAACATTGAGAAATCGCGTCTCAACTGCCATACAACGGCAGTAAAAAGTTTTGAATTTGAAAAACAAGTTTTAAATTCAGAAAACTGTCAAAAATGGCTTAAACAGTCGACTGGTCAGAGCTTGAGTGAGTTCAGTCAGTTTCGTACTCTAACAGTCACTGCTTCCAAGAGTAAGTCGACTGGTAGTCAATCATCTGAACTTATACAAGCTTTGTTTTGACATTTTGATTTTGTAAAACATTTTCTTTATTTAGGGAATGTGTGAGTGTGTGTGTGACGGTTTTTATAAGATTCTAAGACTCACAAATAATACAAACAATATTACAAGACATTTGTTCAAAAGTAGCTTAATCACTTGAAGCTCTTGAAAGTCTTGAACTTGAAACTTGAAAGCTCTTGAAAGTCTTGAACTTGAACTTGAGTCTTTGTGACTTGATCTTGTCTTTGTGGCTTGAGCAAATACTTTTGAAAGCTTCATCACATTGTATTGGCCTTGAACACTTTTGATACACACTGCAAAAATTAAGTAATATAGAACAATTGTGTATTGTGTTGTAGTCATCAAAATCAAGAATCTACAGTTAGCGGAATTGAGATATTAGATTAACAAGAATATTACTGGAAATTGTTAGGAGCTCATTCATAATTTTTATAAGATATATAAATGACTTTTAATTGGAATTATATGTACGAGAACTTGACCCTCAGTTGCTGCTTGAACACTAGACCTGTAAAGAATTGACTGATAGACCTAGCTACTGTCCTTAGATTGTCTCTTATGAATAGATGTTGGAACCGGCAGGTAGTCTACTTTCTAGAACCCCTGACGGAATTGGATTCGCTTTCTCGTAACAGCGGGAAAGTGAGTTTTAGTACAGTAATGTACTGCTGTCCAGAATTGTATTTTTATGTTCTTAAATATAAACACGTTTATTTTTCACATTTGATGAATTGAACTCTATATCATGCATTGCATAGCTCTTGATACATTCTTGATATTTTTTTGATACCACCGTTCTCATTGATTGCACCAACTGCATGTTCATAATTGATTATAGTAGAAGAAGAACAAGCCGGGGTAATAAAGGGTAAGACTCAGTAGTGAACAATGTAGGAGAGTGTACTCGAAAGGGGGTCCGTGTTTTCCGTAATAGTGACTCATGTTTATATGTTTACATGTTTATCGTTTACAAGTTTACATGCTACTTGTTTACAAGTTTACATGGAACTGAGTGCCACATTGTAGGATAATGGGGGCCACCTCTAGAATCTGCCACCTCTGGAATCCATTTGGGCTCTAAAACTAAGCTATAACACTCCTCGAAAATCCCAAAGAAAACAATGTGTCTGCAATTATTCTCATATACTGGACTATGACTTTCATGTATTTGTTAGTTGTTTTGGGATCTTGAAAAGCATTCTTTTAGTTGGTTAGTGTTATTTTTATTCATAACCAATTTTTTTCCCAAACAAATTATTCCTTCACGGTGGCGTCTAGAGGCTAGTAGGACCTTCACGGTGGCGTCAATGTATCGTCAGCTAAATGATGGAGGTGTGAGGTGTCAAGAGGCGAACATTATCTGGAAATCGGGAGCTCCGAACAAAGTGAAAGCTTTCTTGTGGTTAGTTATGAACAACGTCATTCTCCCAAAAGCGAATCTTATAAAACGAAATCTACCGATCGATAGTGCATGTCCGAGATGTAACCAAGGGGACGAGGACGTCAATCATATCTTTTTACAGTGCCCTAGGGCAAAATTAACTTGGAAAATTCTGGTTCTAAGCTTCGGATTGTGGAAAGTCCAAGACAGGTGGACGATTTCTTTGGTGCATGGCGAGCTAAATGGGTTAGAACGGAATATAGGGTTATGTGGGATATCACAGTAGCGGCTAGTGTGTGGACTCTGTGGCTAGACAGAAACAATACATGTTTTCATAACAGAAGATGTAGGATTTAACATTATGCTTTACAAAATTTTGAGTCTTATCTCTGCTTGGGTAGGCAAAACAGGTGTCAGGACCGGATCTTCATGAGTAGTCAGTATGGGGGTAGGTAGAAGTGCGACTGGGCTTGGGCTTTTGGATCACTCGGCAGAGTGGGGATCGTGCTGTATCTTGTATGTCGGTAGTTTATTTTGATGTATTTTGAGTCTAGATTGGGGTGATCTATATTGAACCATGGAAAGTTGTAATATTTTACTTTCTGTTGTTTCCTTAATTTCTCATTAATGAAATTGGTGACTAGTTGGTCTCTATCTTTAAAAAAGAAGAAAAAGAAAAAAAAAAACTATTTTTTTTCCCAAACAAATTATTCCTTCATTGTACCTTGGTTTAGTCATCAAAGTCTCCTTTTCGGTTTTTTTTAACCAGCCGTCTTAGTCATTCTATTTGTTCATTGTGGAAACAGCAAATGAACAATTATTTTACATTAGCAGTATATCTTTGTATTTCCCTGCTTTTTTTTAAAAAAACCCATTCTCTGTATTTCTCTGTATTAATGTTGTTGTTTTTCATCTTACATTATATATTTTTCAAAAAAAAACTTTTTCTCTTGTCTAATGAATTCTCTTTCCTCATGGATTTGCAGGACATTTGCATTTACATTAGTAGAAGTCATGGCTACTATTACTTTGCCCAAGGTAAATACTCTCTGTCCTCCTGTAACTGCAAGAGGACCTCATAAGAAACTACCAGATTTCTCAAAGCCAAACAGGGTTGAAATGATTTGTCATTTGCGGCAACCTTCTCTCACTATGAGAGCGTCCAAAGGATTGCAGGCAGTAAGTAAATTGGATTTTCCATATAACCGAGCAGATGATTTTAGTTCTATTGTAAACCTCTCTATATCTTCCAAACGAGAAAGAGCCAGTAAATCAGTACCCAGAGCTTTGGCCAGGCAAGAGGGCGAGTGCGATTATACTGACGAGACAATTAATGTAATCAAGATTTCACAAGAAGAAGCGCGACGTCTAAGACACAAGGAAATTGGTACCGAACAGTTATTGCTTGGTCTCATTGGAGAAGGTACTTCTATAGCTGCACAAGTTCTGCAGCAAATGGGTATTGGTATTAAGGAAGCCAGAGTGGAGGTGGAAAAGATTATTGGAAAGGGCAGAGGATTTTTCTGGTTTTATGACGTAACGTTTACAAAACGTGCTAAATTGGTAATTGAACTCTCAAAGAAAGAAGCTGACAAATTTGGTAGGTGCATGATCCTAGTTGGTTGTTTTATACAGTAATTCTGAATACAATTTAACATCTGTTAAAGAAGGAAAAAAGACTGAAATTTCAATCTTTGGTTCTAATTTGATGCTACACAGTCGTCATTGTCTAATGAAATATTTAAACCTAATTTTTTTGTTAATTAAATGAAATTGCAGTTGTCTATCAGTACAATAGATACTTTTTTTTTAAAATTTTAGGGAGACAAGCTAGAATAACATATACTTACAGGAAAGCAAAATTAGGTGTATACAATAGAGTTTGAACTTGCATCCATTAGGACCACAAAGATACTAACTTGTTGTAATTTTTTCAGATCACAATTATGTAGGGCCTGAACATTTGCTTTTGGGATTGATTACTTTGGGTGAAGGAGTAGCTCTTCAAGTACTCGATAACCTGGGAGCTGATCTAAGCAAAATTCGCAAACAGGCATGTTTTTTGTAGTACTATATTCTGGAAATACCATGTGCATTAACGATTCTGCATGTAGTAATAAACAAGGATTTCCATATATAGGTTACCTGTATGATCAGAGGAAACACAGAGACTGTTGCTGCTGGAGTTGGAGAAGGAACGAATGATAATCAGGTGCCTACCCTTGAAGAGTATGGAACTAATCTTACAAAGATGGCAGAGGAGGTACTGTTTCCTTGTTTTAAATGTGAAATTCTCTTAATGAAAAAATTAATTAATACACGAACTTATATATAATCCTAATAGCGATATCTTTCCTTCAGGGTAAACTAGATCCTGTCATTGGAAGGAAACAGCAAATTCTAAGTGTTGTACAAATTTTGAACAGGCGAAGGAAGAATAATCCTTGCCTTATTAGCGAACCTGGTGTTGGTAAAACAGCTGCTGTCGAAGGGCTTGCTCAACTCATTGCAAGAGGAAATGCTCCAGAAACACTACAAGGAAAACAGGTTGGAACTTTATTAGTATTTCCCCTCATTACCCCGTCCAAAAAATAATAATTTCTTCATAATTACTCTTGGTAGTATTTTCGGCTAAATATACTGTTTCCTAAAATTCGACCATTTCTACAGGTGATTTCCCTTGATCTTGGGCGTCTTGTTGCTGGTACAAGGTACCGTGGAGAATTTGAAGAAAGGTTCAAGAAAGTAATGGACGAAATAAAAAAGAATACTAATATTATACTGTTCATTGATGAGGTGCACACATTGGTAGGAGCAGGATCTGCAGAGGGTGGTTCAATGGATTGTGCAAACTTATTAAAACCCGCTCTTGCAAGAGGTGAATTGCGGGTAATTCCAACTTTAACATTTTCAAATCCCCTTTAGTCTTACTATAGTTAATGGTCATTTACGAATGTCTTATATGCTACTGTCCTATACTTTGAGGATTAAATTTCTTTAGATTGGTTTTTTTTTTGAAATATTTTTTCTTTAGATTGGTTATTATGCATGACTTGCTAAATCTTTATTTCGTGGGGCTCAGTGTATTGGAGCCACAACATTTGATGAATATAGGAAGCATATTGAGAAAGACCCTGCTTTGGAGAGACGATTCCAGCCAGTTAAAGTACCGGAGCCATCAGTTGATGACACAATACGAATTTTGAAAGGGCTGCGCAAGAGATACGAGAGTCACTACGGACTCAGTTATACTGATGAAGCTTTGGCTGCTGCTGCACAGTTGTCCCACCAATACATCAGGTTTGTATTCTTCAGTCATGTAGCTTTTTTAATTGTTGACTTTGCAAGTAGTTTAGTTTTACATTATCTATCTTCTTTTCAGATTAGCACTAGAAGTAGACTTTGGTTTAATTGCTTCTACAGAATACAGAATTATATTTACATGTTATGTTTGTCTTGATTCTTTAAGCAGTTCAGCCTTTCCAGTGGTTATTTATTATATAACTTAAACATTTTCTTATACATAACATAGTAAAGTTATCTGAAATTTGTATCCGCATATTCGGAAAAAAGATGCACTTAATTTTTTTGTGAAAATGTTAGAACGTGTCCTGGAATTATATATTTTTTTAATCTTTTATTGGAATAAAATTTTTAAATATGGAATTGAAAATTGTATTTTCCTTTATCAGTTTAGTCACATATATTTGTTATCTTTGACAGCGATCGCTTCCTCCCTGATAAGGCTATTGACTTGATGGACATAGCTGGTTCCTGTGTTAAGATTCCCGATATCCAGGTACAAAAACAAATTAACACCTGCTACTTTATCGATATTTCTCTTCACCCATGATGATAAACGGATAACATGTTTGTGGGAGGATGCCTATGATTCAAGTAAATTTATTTTGATAAGCTCACTGTTACTAATAATCAGATAGACTCTTTTCTGGGGTAAATAATCATACAGAATTACTTTGAATCAGTTGGTTTTCTTCAAACGAAAACCTCAATGACCATTAAAAGTTATATTTGAGTTTCATTTTGTTTTGATCCAATACTCACTGTTTTTTTTTTCTTTTTCTCAACAGATAGAGGAGGAGCTCCAAGATCAGGAAAAAGAGTTGACAGCTCAAAATTTATCGGCCACTAAAAATGGAATGGAAGATACAGAGGCAGCAGAGATCGATTTAGTCACTGAAGTCGACATCCAAAATATCGTCTCCAAGTGGACAGGCATTGCCGTCAACAATGTTTCAGTCACTGAGTCTGCCCAGCTTCTCAAATTGGAAGAAACTCTCCATCAACATGTTATTGGCCAGGACGAAGCTGTCAAAGCCATAAGCTCTGCCATCAGAAGATCACGCGTTGGCCTCAACGACCCCAAGCGCCCTATTGCTAGCTTCTTATTTTTGGGTCCAACAGGGGTCGGTAAATCCGAATTGGCAAAGTCACTTGCATCGTCCTACTTTGGTTCAGAGAAGGCCATGGTCAGGCTTGACATGAGTGAGTACATGCAAAGTCACACTGTATCGAGGCTCATTGGTTCGCCCCCTGGGTATATAGGCTTCTCAGATGGTGGACAACTAACTGAAGAAGTCCGCCGCCGTCCCCACACCATTGTCCTCCTTGACGAAATAGAGAAAGCCCATCCTAAAATCTTCGACGTGATGCTCCAAATCTTAGAGGACGGGAGACTGACTGACGGTAAAGGCAGGACTGTAGATTTCAAGAACACGCTTATAATTATGACGTCTAATATAGGAAGTAGCGTGATCGAGAAGGCATGTCGTGCTCAGACGGGGTTGGATCTTGATTACGATGATGAGATGGATGGCAGCTACAAAAGCTTAAAGAGCATGGTATCAGAGGAGTTGAAACGGTGTTTCAGGCCAGAGTTCTTGAATAGAATAGATGATACGATTGTTTTCAAACAACTGACGAAGATGCAAGTAAAGGAAATTGCAGAGAAGATGTTGAATGAGGTATTTGAGAGAATGAGGGAGAACAAGGGGATCGAGCTGCATGCAACGGAGCGGTTTAAGGAGAGGATATTGGAGGAAGGATATGATCCGAGTTATGGAGCAAGACCGTTAAGAAGGGCTATAATGAGGCTTTTGGATGATGCATTGACTAAGAAACTGCTTTCTGAAGAGATTGTTAAAGGAGATTCAGCTACAATAGATGTTGATTACAATGGCGATGTGATTGTTTTTCCTGGTGGATTGAACCCACTCATTCTAGCTTACCCAGTTTAGAGCACAGGGGATTATACCATTTATTTGCTTTCATTCTTAACATTAACATTTAGTAGAATATATATTTATAAATTTTCTTTGAAGATTGATGCTCATTTTTTAAGATAGTTTCATTTAGTTCTCATTCGAGAATCATTATTTCTTTGTTGATATTCTATTAGAATGGTAGTGAAATTGGTAGTTTTGACTGAACCCTCGTTCTGGGTTTCTCTCAGTTCTCTTCTTCTGTGCTGATTTTTTCTTCATCGATCATGTTCTTTGAGGTTTGATGTTCTATGTTTAATTTGTTTAATTAGAATGATTTAGTTTTTCGTTTCTATTTTGAGAATCACAGTTTCTTATTGTGATTCCAGTTTTCTTTTCATCCAGACTCTAGTCCTGTTTTAACCTGTTGATTTTACATGTTCGATTGGTCTGGATTGAGTATATATATATGTAGGGTATATACGTGAGTCCATATGGTGGACCTCCTTATATATATAGATTGTACATATACTTAGGCATTTGCATCATTTGATACATCTTCTACCAATTCCACATTTCTTATTAGGATGAAAGAATTAGAACCGATTCACAATTAGCAACGAAATTTGTCCTAGTTGGTTTGGGCAATGTTGCCAGACAAATTTATAGTTTGAGCTATTCTTTGACCTGGTCTGGTCAAAGAGAGGGGTGCCTTAGGTTCTCTCTCAAGTCAGGGACTTGGAGGGATAATGTGCGATGTCTGCCTTCGTCGCGATGTAGCAGTGAGAGTCAAAGAGGGTTCAGTGAGGGAATGAGAACGAGGACTCAATCTGGACAGGAAATTGTCAGATTGGCTGAGTGCCTGCGGTCTATTCTATATTGTTTTAGTTTGCCTTTGGGTCACTGCTGAGGTGGCGAAGGTGATCGTGTGGCAGTTGGAAAGGATAAACGGTGTACAAGCGAGGGTTTGAGTGAGAGAGTGAGCTCAAATTGACATGAGAAATTCACACTAGCAAGGTCAGTCGATCATTACGATTAGATTTCGTTATATTTTTTTGTTTGTTGGTTGGGTATATGAGCTTCAGAACCCAGCCTATTGGGATCTGAACTTTATAAGTTTTATTTTTTATTGTATGTTTTGTTAAATCTTTTTTAATGAAACGCGGAGGGCAAACTACCCACCGTTTAAATAAATAATAAAAAAATAATTAAAAAAACATTAAAAAAAGGGGATGGGAACATAATCAGAAATTTTGAGTGGTAGGAGAGACATCATAGTTTTCGTTTATTATTTTACATAATGTCAACACATTAATTTAGTGTCTTTATTGCAAATCAGCAATAAGTTTCTCACCCAAAGAAATTAAATTACAGAAGAAAATTGAAAGAAAAATAATTATAAAAACAATGAGTGGCCTTTTCAAATGGCTTCCATCCTTACACTGCCATTCTTCATCTCTTGCCACTCTTTTTCCTTGATCGAACGTACGACGTTCAAATCCTACTATATATTTGCCTCCCCATGTTTACAATTCCGATTCTCAGGCAGATTTCAGTTTCTGCACATATTAAAAATTAAGTCACCGAAAGGGTATCTTAAGTTTCTGATGGACCGATCATGAAAGAAATTGGCCATGTCATTTGACAGTAATTCATCAAGTATCTACTTAGACATCCGCCAACATACGTGAAATATAAACGACATACCTCATGCACAAATAAAAAACATACAGCGTAAAGGGTCTGATACAGTTCAGTATAGATATGTTTTCCTTTGCGTGAAGCTCTAGTTAAATATAGTTGTTATAGGAGAACTTTAGTTTGGTGATAAAACAAAAATTTAATGGAAAGAGCTCAACTTCTAAGCATGAATTCAGAAATGTCAAGTACAGCAATAAAATAGAAGTTGAGTTAATAAGCATTGTTCACAAAAAACCGTTTTTTTGAAAAACATGTGGATCTTTCTTTTGCTTGTGTTTTTTATTTACAATTAATGAAGTGTTTAGCTCAAAAAAAAAATTAATGAAGTGGAAGTCTTTTTGGTATCTTAGAATTAG
Organism: Hemerocallis citrina; assembly: GCA_017893485.1. Classification (NCBI taxonomy): domain Eukaryota; kingdom Viridiplantae; phylum Streptophyta; class Magnoliopsida; order Asparagales; family Asphodelaceae; genus Hemerocallis; species Hemerocallis citrina. The sequence continues at coordinate 267,981,876 of CM030363.1, forward strand.
ATAAACATACCCTTTTCTCCTCCTCCATCTGGGCCTTAAAGTATGAGTAGATGGCAACTCCTGCAATAGCAATGCAAGTACCAATGCCTGTTTGAGTTGAGATCTTGTTTCCTGAAAGGATAAATACAATGAGGTTAAAACAGTGGCAACATTTAGAGACAATTAGCCCATGAGATGATAATTATGATATTTAGGAATATGGAAAAACATACCGAAGATGACAATTGAGAAACCAATCACAAAGACACGTTTCAACACATTGCCAACAGCGTGCGTAAGAGGAGCAACTCTCTCCAAGGTGTTTGTAGCCAGCTATATAACCCAAAGAAGAAATCGACGTTAAAAATGAGACTTCTAACTTAAGCAAATAGTATCTAGATCACTTATACCTTCTGTTATCAGAATGTGGTTGGCTATGGAGATTGGAGAACACGGCTCCATGAAAAGCATTAAAAACTTTTACAACTAGTTGCAAGTTATCGCGAAGGAAATTCTGAGCCTGTGGCCAGACCGAAATAACTTCTATTTTCGTAATTGCACTCATAGATTTCATGTCATTATGCATAAAATTTTCGGTTTCATCTGTGCCTGGGCAGGTCAGGCACGGACAAAGAAGAGGCTACGCATGGAGGAGCACTAAGCGGTCAGAGTATACAAGGATGTACTGTGCAGCTACCAGTTGGTTGTATCAGTACCTGGGTTTCATTTTGATTTTTGATGCTTGACTTAGCTTTATATTTTGTATGATAGTTTGTAACTGGTTCGACTATGTTTTGTTAACTCTCATTAATGAAACGATGACGATGTCATCTTTATTCTCAAAAAAAATTCTGGATGAGATAGAGTTGCCATAATCCTAAACAACTGAAGTAAACTGCCTAGAAGAAAGAGAAATAAGGGTGGATGTGCCATAAGTAGATTGCAGTAAACGTAAACCTTAATCAGAAGTAGTAAGAGGTACTCTTGTCAATTGAATTGTTGAAATGGATCCATATTCACAATATGTGTGAATAGTCTACATAGCTGGAGAAATACCTGGTTATATAAGTGATAGAACAAGCCGACCAAGATAAGATCTGTGACGAACTTTGTCAGCCCTACTTTGGCAATTGCATCTTTAAACCCATGCTGAATTAGCTGAGGCCCCTCAATCTGTGAATTAATGAATAAGTCATAAGATGTATATTATTGCATAATTTGATATAATTCCTAGCAAATTTGTGTAGAGTTCGATGCAAAGCTAGAAAATCCAGTAAATGTTTCTCGAACCTGACATGTAAAAATAATTCATTTAATTGAATGTGAAACATTTCCCGCAAATAAAATTGAATGTAATCATTTGGTTAAATCTGGATACAACGATATAGAGTGTATACATTACACTACAGATTAACCATGTGCAAATGAGTTTATGTGATATTTCTTTAAGACTTTCCTCTAAAGGATACCTATCAAGTACTTGTAAAAAAAAAAAAATTGCTCAAACAGTTGAGGATTTATTTACAAACCCTTCGGTCCAAATTTCACTGAGATTTCCCTAAAGATAAAAGATTGGCTTCTTCATGGCAGCGAAAACATCCAATAGAAAGAAGAGTGCTACAATTAAAATTTCACTGAATAAGTACTACTTAATATTTTTAAAATTTTAAATGGTGTGGAAGCTAATTATGTAATTTTCCATAATCTCAAATTGTAACTGTATACAGTGTAAAATTTTCAATACTTGTACCAAAAGATGCAAAAATTGCATATCTTTTGCAATTACGTAAAATAATGGAAGGGTACAGTGGTCTAAGCTTTTATATAAAGCAGAAGTCAGGGCCGGGGGCCCGAGGAGAAAGGCCCAAATAATTAATTTTGGGGCCCATAATAACAATATAATTTTTTACGCGCATAATACGTGCCTATATGTACAAGGGAAATACAAATTTGGGGGCCCTAAAATTGCAAAAAATTCGGAGATCTGAGACGGCCGCCTCACCGGCCTCAAGGTGGGGGCCGGCCCTGGCAGAAGTGTAAGATGCAAGAATTGCATATCTTTTGCAATTAAGTATGTAAAATAATGGAAGGGTACCGTGGTCTAAGCTTTTATATAGAGCAGAAGTGTACGAAGGAAAAAGGCGAAGGTTCTAAGTAATGTATGTTTGCTAAATAATAGGTAAATGCATAATTTTGAAGGATCACCTATCCCGATCTGGATCAGCCGGATCGAATCTGTTTTTGAGAGAAATGATCTCGTCCTCCTCCAAAAAAATCAATATCGGTAATCCAGGACTGATCCAGAATGATACCACCAATCCACCAAAATTTTAAAAATAAATAAATTAATCAATTAATTTTTAAAACATATTAAAACATTTTATTTAATAGGATAAAATATTAAAATATAATTTTTATTCTAAAAACCACCATATACTAAAAATCTGATCCACCAATCCGACTATTTCCGTTTTGGCCGATACCAATCGAGAAACCAAAAATTTTAGTAACCCGATACCGATACCCAGATTTTTTTTTTTTTTTTATTGAAAACGGTGGGAACTAGTCCCCCCGCGCTTCATTAAAGAGATTTTAATTACACAAACAACCAACTGGAGATATGATATTCATGCGTCCTAACAAAGGGCCATGATACTCATTCCCCAGCCCCGATACCCAGATTTTCACCTAAATGTATTAGTTCTTTTATGATAATTTATGCACAAATGTCATGGTTACAGATAAAATGATATCATTATTGACAAATTGATATTTGAGCAATTGTTCTTTTAGTGACATGTTATTAGGTTAAACAATATTGAAACAAAATGCAGTAAATTAAAGATTGGAACTTCAATTCTAATATATAAAGTGTTTTCTTTTGTACTCTTAAGTCTCTAAATATATAATTATATACCAATAGGGCAGGAGGTATGCAAACAAACAGCGCGATGATGGAAATGTATGCATATAAGTTGGTGCTGTCCATGTCAACCTGCAACAATAAGTGGGCGTAATTAGTTTAGCACATAAAAGGTGGAGTATAAGAGAGACGATGAGTTGTAAGAGATAAATATCCTGACCATCGCTTTCTTAGAGTAGATACTGCGGTAAGTGAAGGAGATGTTGGAAATCATGGCACTAATGAACCCAAGCCAATTGAATGATAACTCCGTGAGAGATGCCATCGACACACCTGTATAATGCATTAATTTCAGCATTTATAGAAATTCATCATATATGGTATGTTGTAGTGTGACACATGAATCATTTTTGGGTAAAATATAACCTGTTCAATGCCTGTTCAGTTCCATATGCAGAACTCTATGGTGAATCAATTACAATCTTATAATTCTTTCAGAATAATAGAGATTGATGGTCCTATAGAATGTTCTGAAATCGTACCATTGATTCTTCCACAGTTCACTTTTCTATGTAGTTACTTCTAGTCTTTTAAGGTGCACAATGTTCTCAGCTCGACTAGATTAGATTTGTAATATTGGCTACTTGTTTCGTTAACTTTTCATTAATGAAACCGATGTCTCCGGTCATTTTTCTTTCAACAAAAAAAAGGTGCACATATGCATTATCTTATAATTTTGTACTTTCTCCTTAACATCAATATAATTTTCTAGATTTATTTTTCATATGGACATGGTTCCTAATTGCCCTGATTTTTAAATTGCAAGGCATACATAGTCTCATGACTGTAAATAGAACCTTGGTCTTCAATTTCATAGGTTTATTAATTTCAATCACACTATATACTTCAAAAGAACTTCTCATTTTAGTCATCTCACTTTGCTTTTCAGGACATTATCCTTTTCAGTTTCACAGGTTTATTAATTTCAATCACATTATACTTCAAAAAAAAACTTATTTTAGTCATCTCGTATTGCTTTCCTGGACATCTTCCTTTTCAATCTCTGCATCATGAAGAGTGATTTTTTCTAGATAGAAAAGATGGTGATCCGGGTTACTTCTTGGTTATCAATATTAGTGTACTCATTTCTTCTAACAGATGTGGTAAATAATCTTCGAACTCTAGAACTTCTCGGCACCTTTCTGATTAAAATGTTTCTTCTTTAGCATATTGAAATGATATAATGCCATAGACAACCAAACCCCAGAATTAGATCTCATCTTTAAAATGCACAGTAAGTTCATCCATAACTACGGCAAAAGAAACATGCATATAATTGATAGCGATGCAAGATTATGATAGGGAATAATATCTTTGCATGCATCTACCACTAATTACTGATATATCAAAGGAGAAGAGAGAATATGAAGTACAAAAGGAGTAAGCAGATTACCAATTACGACGGGTGCCAGAGATAACCACAGTGTCAAAGGTATTTGTTGTCCAAGGATGAACTGGGAAGCGGCCGCATTGAAGAAGGGCTCCAGTGCTGTAACAGTTCATGGATTAACATAATGCGATCAAAATCAATTTTTTTTTTCATGCTTTTTTGTTTGGGTTAGAACAATATGCATAAATCATTTCTTTTATAAGAACAGTGACTGTAATAATTAGCAGTAGCGAGACATGATACCTTTAATGGTGTGGGTAAACGAGACAGCAACAGCAGCGAAGGACACGTTGCTCGTAACGTGACCTAAAGCATGGCATACTGCGACTGGGATGAGCAACTTCAGCAGAGTAGAATCGATGGGCTGCATTATAACATAGCTATTTTATCAGGCAATCTATATTTACTAAACACATTAATCTTTTCTTTTTGACGATAGTTAAAATGCATCAATTAAATCTTCCCCAAAATTCTTAGCCTATTATTTATCATATGGTATTCTGCTCATCTTGTTACCAAATTCAGTAATCATACTATACTCATTTTCTCATGTAGTTTAACTTTCTCCTAATTCAGTAATTGTAGAGTGAGCCTATAAATGGGGTATTTACAACAAAACGTAATTGAAAACTCGTTTTGTCCAAAAATGGATCACGACGCGTAACTCTTAGACCAAATCGGGGACTTTTCGGATAACATGGATTAGACCCAATTCTCGTTTGACAAAAATGAAAGTACAAATGTTAGTTACTGTACAATTAATCAGCACTCTTTTTTAGTCAGGCAAAATTTCCCTACACCTTTATTGAAGTTTTACCTCATATTTCAGTTTGCACACTTGATATTTTTCTTTCTAAACGAAACTACTGAAACTTTTTAACAAATAGTTTAGTATAACAACCATGTTTTAGAAAATACTATCAATGGTATTTCTAACATAAAACTTTCACATCTTAGTCACGAGCTCGCACATCTCTACTACTATAATGGGAGAAGACCTTAGTGTAATTTGTCAATCTACCAACCCGTTCAATGCACGTACAATCAAAAGCTTTTATATAAGTATAAACCCATCAAACACGTATACTACACATACAAACCCTCTCTCTCAAAAACAAGAAGAATGTTCCTCTCCCTCTTTCTCAAAACCCAAAACACCCTTTCTTCGTCCTGCCGTGTAACTTTTTACTTTAAAAAAATTATATATTTATTAAAACGTGCATCGCACGGATAAATTACTAGTAATATTTGGATCCAGGAGACACAAAACACATAAATAGCCCATATCGGACCAAGTCAAAGATCTTCAAGGACCTACTAAGCAACACATGAGAATTGACTCCGGCATCTATAAATAAGCTCATTTACAGGACCTTTATAAATAGGCTCGCCGACTATTTAAACTCGGGCCTTTCTTCTCCATCATATCTCGGTTTTGTAACCTTCATGGACTACAGATGCTCTTAGATGAGACATTGTTTCGGCATAACCCATTATTGAATAGCATTATTTATTTGTCATACTAGATTATAGGGAGAAGGCCCTAGTGTCATTTGTAAATTTGTAAATCTACCAATGCGTGTATTGCACGTGCACAACTAATATGAAGGAGGTGTTAGATTCGAATCGTCCCTACATCAGATTTTTTTACTTTATTTTCGAAATATATATTAAAAGTGCATAACACCTGTAAATTACTATCTATTTATCTATCTATCGATCTATAATATAATATATAATAACTATTATAATGGAAGAGTTGAAGTTGTAAATCTGCATACTTACCTGTAACACACATGCAATTCCAACTCTCTCATTATAGTCTCACATTAACTTTAAAAGATACTAGTAATTTACACGTGCGTTGCACGGCTTAATAAATACATATTTTTTAAAAAAGTAAAAATTCATGCACGTGTGTTGCACGGGTTGTTAGAAGGACAAATTACACGAATACCTTTTCCCATTATAGTAGTAGAGATATAATCATATTTATTAAGACATGCATTGCACGTGTAAATCAGAGTTCTGACTTTAATTTTTTAAAAAAATTAATACGTGCATCACCACACGTGTATATTAATAGTATTTTTTAATAGGAGATATCTTCAAAGAAATACAAAATGGATTGGGTACACCAAAGGATGGACAGAATAAGCTTACAGCACGCTTGGGAAGTCCAACAGCCCAGCTGGCCAAACAATACACCACCCCCACACCCAAATGTATCACTGACACAAAGCTGCAAACAGCCAATCAAAACTCCAAATTATTAAATGTGGGACCCACGGTTACAACAACAAGAAGAACCAACCAACCATTTATTTTGACGATAAAAAAGTGTGCTTACTATGGATAAGGGAAGTAATTGTAGATTTTCTTGTTGAGGATGTTGAATATCACGTTCAAAAAGTACCTGCAATTTGTTACAAAAAAAAATTGTATTCTAAATCAACAACAAATTAAATAAATAAATAAATAAATAAAGTCTCAATAGATAATGCTTCTTGATTTTGTGCCTACCACATGAAGAAGAAAAATCCAGTCACAAGCCATGGATTCTTTTCCAAGAAACCTACCTTTGATTCCCTACAAACAAAACAGGAAAATCAACATTAACAAAACAGTAAAAATTCTGTAAAAATATTCTATTCTCGAGAAACTTTTGAGTAGTGTCATGGTCACTACTATTCTTCTCGTCTCCATCTGATCAAACGACAGTCTTATCAGATAGTAGAGTAAAAATAGTACGGAGGAGACGGACCTCACCCGACGGAATCGCCTTCAGCGGCGGAAGCACAAATCGGACGAAGAACAAGAGACTCTCTCTTCTCAACGGCAACCAATCTTGATGGTGTTGTTGGAAGTAAGATTGTCGGCCGCAGCTGCCGACCCCAAATGAGGTTACCACCATCGCTGACAGTACTATTCGGCCTTGCGGTCGCAACCACAGAAAAATCTCTGGGAGTTCGACGACGTTGGAATTGGAGGAGACCGGAGATGCCGGAGAGAGGGCTAACTTTAGCTGCAGCTGCAGTTGCCATTTTCGGTGTTGGTTTTTGTTGGGAGAAGGCAAGAGAGAGTGCAACTGGTGTATTGAAAGAAATATGAGTGGTTGAGGTTGGATAGGGAGGGATAGAGAGGGATAGAATGCAGGGAGTTGAGATGAGCTGGGGATGATAACGAGTGCCTGCGGGGTGGTATATAATGTTGGGCAGTTATAAGGTGACGACCGTTTCGGTTACGGGGCCTTGTTGGATCTTTTTTTTAATTTTTTTTATTTTTATTATAACAGGTTGGCCTAGGTCCCCAAGTTTCATTAATTTTTTTTTAACAAAACCAAAATCAAAGTAACAGACAATGATGTTCATGTATCCCACATACGCACCATGATGATCATTCCCCGTACAAAAAATAGTCCCCCCACCATACATGGAAAAGACCTATCCTAATAATACCCAAAAATACATATCTCCAGATACAAGAAACCAAAATACATGAACAAACAGACATCCAACTACATGGACCGTACACCAAAAGCAGTCAGGTCCCTGTTCGTCACTCCTCATCCCATGCCATCACCCCTCTTGTGGTGTACCCTCCATTTCCTGTGATTCAGCCTGCTGGGCGGCAAAGTCTGTGTACATGCCCTTGATCTTCTTCGCTTGTTCGTCACCTGCCGTATTAAACCAGAATAAGATAAAAGCAATAATCTTGGAAAGCATTTGAAAATGCATGCTGTGTCTGTGCGCTAATATAAAAATTCTATTGTTCCGTTCTAACCATAAACCGCAACATATAACCGCTACCCCAATATCCCAAATATCAAAATAGCTGCTGTGAATGTGACCCTCTTTCCACTCCCCCTATGCGTCATTAATCGTTTGCGGCCCTGCCCCTGGGCTATCGATTCTGTTAAGTAGATCCCCCCAAATTGGCCTAGCGAAACTGCACGTCATAAGAAGATGGTCCACCGTTTCGTCCTCCTGACTTCACAGGATGCAATTTGCCGGACCCTGCCACTTTCTCCTAGCCAAGTTGTCCTGAGTTAGAATAGTGTTTCTACGTGCCATCCAATTAAAAGTCCTCACTTTAAGTGTCACTTTTGCCTTCCAAACCTGGTCGTAGACTCTAACTCCCCCATCGTTTAACCTTTTATAGGCCGATTTCACCGAGAATACACCACCTTTTTCTGCCTCCCATTGAATTTTGTCCTGATGATCATTTCCTGTTGGTTTCCAATCATTAAGGTATTCAATAAGCTCGTGTTTTTGTCTTCTAGCTTCGCTGGTTAACCTCCCTGTTAATCTTGGTCTCCATTCCCCATTCCTCCAATTTCTAGCCACCCGGTCATATTTATTAGTGGCGAATTTGTATGTTTCTGGGAATCTTTTCTTTAGGTTAATCGGACCGCACCATTTGTCCTTCCAAAAACACATAGTAGCCCCTGAGATGAAAATGTCTCTCGTACGAGATACCCCACGCCAGAATCAGGATGCTGAATCTTGGTTTTTCTGTTTCTGGTGCATGCAGCCATTCTTCAAATAAGACAGCTTTAGAAGTTGACACCATTTTTTCTTAGTCTTCAGTTTAAGTTTCCACCACCATTTGCATAGTAAGGCTTGGTTCATCTGGCGAATATTGATCACCCCCAGTCTATCCAACTCTTTTCATCTGCATATTATGTCCCATTTGATTAAGGCGTAACCTCTCCATTCTGCCGCCCCAAGCCACAGAAAACGTCTTCTAAGTCTGTCAATTTTTTTGATACCCAAACCGGAATCTCATAAAAAGACATAAAATAAAGCAGTATAGAACTCACCACCGAATTTAGCAAAATCAGGCGTCCCCCTAAGGACAACATTTTTCCTTTCCACCCCTCTATTCTGTTAGCAATTTTCTGTATAAGGCCATGCCAATCCAGGCTTCTGATCTTCCCGGTTCTGATTGGCAATTCGAGGTATTTAATCGGCAGTTTCTGGATCAGACAGTTAAGGAAATTGGCTATGGTGGTCCCCCCATCTCCGGAGTCCCCTAAGAAGGTGATGGTGCTTTTGTGGAAATTGACCTTAAGTCCCGACCATTCTTCAAATAAATATATACCCCATTTCAACAAAGTAACCTGCGTAATGTCACACTCACCGAAAATCAAAGTATCATCCGCATACTGGACGTTCAAAATCGCAGATATCCCCCTCCTCAAACCAATACCCTTAATCAGACCCTGTTCGCTGTATGTGTGAAGCATTCTATGAAGCCCGTCCCCCACTAAAGTAAACAACAATGGTGAAAGAGGGTTTCCCTGTCTAAGTCTCCGCCTACATCTGATTTTCTTGCCCGGCTCCCCGTTAACTAGCAC